>PVJA010027126.1:0-19028 GCA_004027025.1 Myocastor coypus
TTTTACTCTATTTAGTGTGTTAACATCCCTGCTTATCATTTATCTGATTATTTATTCATAAGGAAAGTAAAGTATGAACTTGCAATTATTATTGTAGAACTTTTTTCTCTCTTCAGGTCTGTCAGTTTTTGCTTCTTATATTTTGATAATGTATCATTAGTTACATAAGTGTTTATAATTGTTAAATCTTCCTATATTAAACTTCTAAGCATACATAGTATCCTTTTTGTTTCATAGCTGTTTTGAATTTAAAGTGTTTTGTCTGTGGCAAGTATAGCCATCTGTCTCAGTTATTCTCCTCTTGTTGCTGAGACAAAATACCTGACACCCAAAATTAAGGAAAGGCTTATTTAGCTCACAGTTAGTGGAGGTTTCTGTCCATACTCAGCTGGCTCCAAGGCAGAGTGGCAGAGGACATCAGTTCATGGTGGTGGAAAACAGCAAGAACAAAGGGGAAGGAGTAGTAGCAACAATAGCTGCAGGGAGCAAGACTGTCTGTCTCCTTTATATTGCATTCGGGCTGTCTGCCCTAGGCTGAGTATAGCACTCACACCCATAATCCCAGTAGTACTTATACCCATAATCCCAGTGGATCATGAATTAATCACAAACTCCAAAAGCCACCTGCATAAGGCTTGGGTTGGGGGTAACTAGACACAAACCATAACACCTGCACATCCCTTTATAAAAAAGACATTTTGGTCCATCTGTAAGAGTTGCCAAAGTCCTACAATTTCAGTACTGCTGAAAAGTCCAAATCCCAAGTCTCCTCCAAGATCTAAGGCAAACTCTTAGCTGTAGCTCCTGTACAAATGAAAAGCTAAAACACTTTCATCATTCAGTGGCACAGGGTAAACATTACCATTACAAAAGGTACACACAGAAGAATACCAAGAATTGGGATCAAAGCAAGCCCAAAATCCAGAAGCACAAACATTAGGTCATATAGTTCCATGTGGAACAACTGAAGCAATCTGTGGCAAGTTGTGAGCTCCATGGGGCTCTGCTTTCTCTCTTTGGCTGGCTTTGCTCCTGTTTGCAGTTTCCCTTAGATGATCTATTGTCTGGCTTTTCCAAACTTCTGGATTTTCCACTGCACGTAGTTTCTCACTTTCTGCTTCACATACTGCTTTCTTGTTTCAGAACTTTTGTTTATTTATTTTTATGGCCGGCTCAGCCTGCCCTGAGGGCAGGGCTGGCGCAGCATGTGGTGCCGGGGATCGAACCGTGGTCCCTGCAGCCGCCTGCAGGTGCTTTAGACCACTGAGCCATCCTGCCGGGCCCCACATATTGCCTTCTCAATGGCACACTGTCTAACCTCCCAGGACTTCTGAAATCAAGGTGGAAGTCTTCTTAATCTCAGAACTCTTACATTCTGTCTGAGTCTTAAAACCTTGACCACATGGATGATGCCAAGATCTGCTACCAGCTTGAGCAGTAGCCAGGTTTTCTTCTCTCTTAGCTCTAGGGGTCAAGTGCCTGGATTGCTGAGCATTCTGATCCTGACTCCAAGTAATAAATTCTCCATGCTGGCACCATTCTGGAACCTGGTGTGGTTGCAACCTCCATTCTGGAAAATTGGCTCTCAGCTTTTTCCTCAAAGTTCCACCGTAGTGGTTCTGAAACTGCAAAGAGTGGAGACCTGCTGCCTCCTGCAATGCCCTCAGCACATCCTTTCTGTTCTCCTGTTCCTCCTGAGCAATGGAGATCTCAGCTCTATCTTTGCATTCCACAACTTTATTGGAGCATCCTTTCTGCCCCAGTTGACAGCATTTTAAATCACTCTGCTGGGCTCTTTGCTCTTGATTCTCAACATAAATCTGGCTAAAAGCCCCTAACCATAGCCATGCCATTGCTTCAATAGTCTACTGCTTTGAAATTTCATTTGCAAGATTAAGCAGTCTGTCATGCTTAATCTCAGTCTGAAGCAAAATCTCTGGACATGAGCAAAATGCAAACTTTCTGCCAAGCCAAAACACAGGTTGTCTAGGGTTCAACAACCAGAGCAGTCCTTCTTCCCAGAAGAAACCTCCCCAGCCTGGTCTTTACAGGCAGAATCTGTTAGCATTCTGATCTTCTAACCCCTGAACAGAATCTCCCATACAGAACAGCCAAAGCTGGTCCAGTGCTTTTTTTGTAGTCAACATCTCCAAACTCTTCTAGTCTCTTCCCATTAGCTATTCCCAAAGGCTAGTATTCCACATGGTCAGGTTTAGTCACAGCAGTGATTCAATTTAGTACCAAATTCTGTCTTGATTACACTTACCTCATTTCTGAGACAAAATACCCAACACCCAAAATTAAACAAGGAAAGATTTATTTAGCTCAGTTACTGGAGGTTGGGCTGGCGAGATGACTCAGTGGTCTAAGGCGCCTGCTTAGGCAAGTTCCAGTCCCTGCAGGGACCTCGGTTCAGTCCCCAGCACCACATGCTGCGCCATTCTCACCCCCAGGGCAGGCTGAGCCGAACATAAGTAAATAAAGTTTAAAAAAAAAAAAAAAAAAAAAACTGGGGTCCACAGTTACCGGAGGTTTCTGTCCATATTCAGTCTGTGACTCGAAGGCAAAGTGGTACGTGGCAGAGGGTAGTAGTCGTGGTGGAAAGCAGCAAAAACAACAAGAGCAAAGGGGGAGAAGTAATGGCAACAACAACTCCAGAGAGCAAGTCTGTCTCCCTTATGTTGCGTTTAGGTTACCCAGGCTGGGTATAATACTCACACTCATAATCCCAGTGGCATTTATACTAATAATTGCAGCAGCATTCACACTAGTAATCTCAGTACCACTCACAGCCATAATCCCAGCACAGGATCATGAATTAATCTCATTTTCCAGAAGCCACCCTATTAATGCATGAGACTTTGGGGGGACAAACTAGACACCAGCAATAACACCATCCATCATCTCTTTTTGTACAGTTTGTGTAGATTTTTTTTTTTTTTTTTGATTTTTCAATCTGTGTTTTTGGATTTCAAGCAAGTCCCTTTTAGACATATGTTATTCAACTATGATTTTTTTAAAAATACAAAATGCTAATCTTTTGGGAAGGGTATTAAAACAATTTATGTTAAAAATGACTACTGATAAAGGCTTCTTGTCATTCAGTAGTTATTATATGTTGCTGTTTTGTCCTTTGCATTATTGTCTGCTTTGTTTATTAGCTGATTTTGTATAAAGAAATCTTTCACCTTTTGTCTTAGTTCCTTTTGCTGGTATTATGTAGCTACTTTCTTAGTGGTTACCATGGGGATTACATTTAATCCCATAAAGTTCTGACATACTTACCTTTATTTACATAATATACAAACCTTTTTCATAGATCTACTCTCATCTTTTTTTTTATTGCTGATGACACAATTATATTCATGCTTAGGTTATCCCAAAATATAACGAGTGATCTTTTCAATTATGAAGGACACAAAATGTAAACCGCGCTAAAAATGTAAGTTCATTATCCATTATCTGGAAATCTGAAATGTTTTATAATCTGAAACTTTGAATACTGACTTGATACTGCAAGTGAAAATTCTTTACCTGACTGCAGTGTGGATAGCCCACAGTATCAAATGCAGGTGGTAGGATACTGTAGGAGTAGGAAGGACCTCAGATTCAAACCCACTAGGCAGCTTACTGACTTAAAAGAACTTGTCTCAGAATTTTTTTTATATAAGAAGGTTTTTTAAAGAGCTGGAGATATAATTTAGTTTAATCCCTAGTGCTGCAAACAACAATCCAAGAACAAAAACAAATAGCCACTGTACTAAGATTCCCAGGCAGTGTGGCCACAGGGAGAGAAACTGAGCTACAGGATTCTCTGAGCTGTGGGAAGTGCACCAAGACTTGACTCCTACAAATATTCCACTATCTGAAAAATATTCAATATCTGAAGTACTTCTCATCTCAGACATTTTGAGTAAGAGATACTCAACCTGTGCTAGCTTTTGTACCAATTTTTAGAAAGGTATTAGTTTCTTAAATAATGTAGCAAGTGAAAAGTAGATTTAATACCAATTTATATTTCCTCTGTATATAAGTGCTTAGTGGCACATTCTTTTTATAATGAACGATGGACTCTTGTAAGGATGTGCTGTAGTTGTTCCGTTTCACTCATTGGTGGATGAATATCTTGTTTGCTTCCAAGTTTTAGCATCTGTGAAGCTCCTGTCATCAGCGTTTACAAGTTCAAGTTTCAACGTAGTACACAACGTGCATGTTTCAGGAGTATGTGATTGCTAGATTGCATGGTAAAAGTATGTGTTTGTGTAAGAGATAGCTATGTCACTTTGCATTCCTAGCAGTCGTGAGGCAAGTGTTTCTGTTCCTCCATGCTGGGCTGAAGATATAGCTCAGTAGAATAAGTGCAAAAAAAAAAAAAGGCCCTGTTCCTCCATGTTTTTAAGCAGCATGTTAGACTTTTGTCATTCTAGTAGATGTGTAGGAGCATCTTTTTCTTGTATTTTAAAGTCCTCTAATGACATATGATGTTGAGCATATTTCCATACCTCTTTTTGTTTTATTTTGTAATGCTGGGGTTTGAACCCAGGACTTCATGCTAGGCAAGTGCTTCCTCACTGAATTACCCAGGCTGGTCCTAAACTTGTGATCCTCCTGACTTAGTTTCTTCAGTAACTAGGATCATAGGTGTATGCCACCATACTTGGCATTTTTGCTGTCTGTATGTTTTTTAATATTTTGGTAAATAAGAAATTTAGGGCTGACCTTTTCTCCTTCAGCACTTCACCTCCCTGTTCTGTACTTAATAGGTCCTTTTTCTTTAGTTTTACTTCTCTTTCTGACTGATTTTAAGTAATTTACTTATTTTTTGTCCTGGGCTATGTGTGTATATACATATTTATGTAGGTGTGACTATGTGGACATATTTATGTAGGTGTGACTATTAGGGTTTGTGAGCTTCTTGTATGAGTTTATAGCTGTTGCCAATTTTGTAAATTTGTGCTAAGATTTTAAAAACTTTCTCAGCTTCATTTCATTCTTCTGTAGGATTTCTGTGATGTGTATGTTTGGTTGCTTAGTATTGGACTTTGTGGTCATCTAGTACAGCTGTATTTATTTTTATTGTTTGTCTCTCTCTGTTTCTGTCTCCATCTCTTGCTTGCCTCCCTGCTTCCTTTCCTGTATTTCTGTGTGGATAATTTCTGTTGCTATAATATCAAGTTCACTATTCTTGGTGTCTAGTGTGCTATTAATCTCATCGAGTGGATTTTCCATTTCAGATACTGTATTTTCCATCACTTAAAATTCCACTTGGAATGCTTTTATTGCTTCTCAAAGTTTCTGATAACTGCCATTGGGCATTTGTAGATCTGTACCTATAGTCTGACTCTCCTTCTGATGATAGATCCAAGTTTTATGCTTTGTATGTCTTTAAATTCTTACTAGATATCACATATGTGAATGTTGATGATTGTTTCTGAATGTAGCAGATTTCCTTTATCAAGACTTCTTAGTGGATGCCTGAAATTACAGCTAATACTGTATTAATCTTATTGATACTCTTTCACATACATATATACATACTTACGATAGTTTAATTTAGAAATTAAGCAAAGTAAGAAATTACCAACAATGAAATTCTACAGTTAGAACAATATACTGTAATAAACTTGCCAGCCTCCTTACTATTTTGCTTTGGGGCCCATCATGAAAAATAAAGAATTACCTGAATGTAACTCCTTCTGTTACTTATACAGTTAATCTGATAAACAAGATGGCTATGGAGCCAGGACTGTGAAATTTCATCACACTACTCAGAATAGTGAGCAGTTTAAGACATGTGAATTATTTGTAGAATTTTCCATTTAATATTTTGAGATGCTAGGTAACTGAAATTTTAGTAAACAAGAGCATGTTTAAGAGGGAATTTGCTGTGTAGTTTTCTCTAAAGAGTACTAATACTTGTTTTGGCAGACAGCTAAGTCTTTTGCAAAGTTGACCCTTTCAAGACTTAAGGGTTTTGAAGCTGGTGCGCCACTACTAATCTTTTTTTTTTTTTTTTTTTTAACTTAGTTTATTTAGCCTTGGTACTATCAAGAGTTCATTGAGAAATCTATACTTAGTATGAATTTGATTACCTCTCAGCCTAGCTTGAGCTGTGGAACTTGTTCATTTTATAACTTCATGACAGTTTTTTGCTTTGCCTAAATGAGTTTTATCTGTCAGATGAAGATTAGTATTCAAACTAAAATCTCAATGGAGTTTGTGTACTGAGGTAGATTTCTGAAATTTATTGTCTGCTTAGCTTTCTCTTTTCTGGTATTTTGCCTTGCAAATTCCATTGCTTGTCCTCCCTGCATACCAGTTTGCCCAATAGAATTACTATGTTTGCTTGGATTTCTTTGTCTATTGTGTGCCAGGTTCCAAATTGTTGCCTCCAGGCAAAAGGCCAGAAAGGTAATAGAACCCATCTCATTTGTTTTCATATTCTTAGGTATCAGTAGTCCTGTAGGGCTTATTTATTACCCCAGTGTATGTAAAAAGTAGTTGTATTTATTTTTTTCTCGTTGTTCAAGGCAAAAGAGCAAGTTCTGTACCAGTTAATTTTTTTATGGCCTGATGCAGAAATACTCCATTTTCTCTTTATTTAGAGCCTGTTTGATTTCACTGTAAGGAGAGTTTTACTTCTTCCTTTTCACTGTATGGCTTTTAGTTTTCTTGCACGGTTTATACTGGTTAAAATGTCCAGTACAGTTTTGACAAGTGTGACAAAAGTCTGCACCTTTGTTTGTTTGTTTCTGATCTTAAGGAAAAAGCATTCTGTTTTTAACATTTTGGTAGTTTTTGTTTTTTGAAATGCCCTTTATCAGACAGGAATTTTTTTTTTTTTTTTTTTACTTCTTCTTTACTTATTCTTATTCCTTTTATTTCTCTTTCTTGTCTAATGGCTGTAGCTAACAATTCCAGAACTATATTGAATAAGAGTGGTGATAGAGGACATCCTTGTCTTGTGCCAGATTTGAGAGTAAAAGGCCAGTTTTTCTCCTTTTAGAATTATGTTAGCTGTTGGATTATTATTTTTTAAAAAGAATTTTTTATTTTATTTATGTTTTTCTTGTTTCATAACCTTTATTTGCTTTTTCACTCATTTTTATGGCTGGCTCAGCCTGCGCCCTGACGGCAGGGCTGGCGCAGCATGTGGTGCCGGGGATTGAACCGCGGTCCCTGAAGCCGCCCAAGCTTTCCTAAGCAGGTGCTTTAGACCACAGAGCCATCCCGCTGGGCCCCTTGTTTATTTTCTAATTCGGAGTTTTTATAAAAAGTGGGTGCTGGATTTTTGTCATATTCTCTTTGTGTCTGTGAAATTATTGGCAATTTTCAAATTGATGTTTCATTTTGCACAATGAAGGTTTTTGTAGTTTTTTACAGATAAATTGAGATTTTCAAATTGTATATTTTATATTAAATAAGAATGATGAAGATCATTCACTATCATTCGTTGAAGAAATATTAATAAGTTCCTGCAGTTTGCATATCTAGCAGGTTTGTTTTGTGTGTTTGGGAGACAGGGTCTCACTGGATAGTTCCGGCTGGCCTTCAACTCATGGTGATCAGCCTGTGTCAACTTCCTGAGTGTTGGGATTACAGGTATTCAGCATGATGCCCAGATAGGGTTATTAGGTTCTGATGAACACTAACAATTTAGGTATAGTTCGAGGTTAAAATTTCAGACTAGCAATACAAGTTGTTTCCTTTGTGGAGTTAGTTTTTTTTTTTTTTTTTTTTTTTTTTAAGTAGTTTAAAATGTTTAAACTGTTTGGCTATAAAACCTAAGCTTATTGCCCAGTTCTACTTTCCAAAAATGGACTACATTTTTTGTTTGTTACAATAAACAGTATCCTTACCATGGCTCTTTCTTACACATCTTTGCATCTATTGCTAAGATTCATTGCTATTCTGATATAGAGTGGCAAACCAAATGGCTATATTTCTTAGATTCAAATTGAGATGGTTGAGCTGGTGCTAGGTTTCCTTTTAGAAACTGCTTTAAAAATAATAGCCATGTGGGGGCCCGGCGGGTTGGCTCAGTGGTCCGAAGCACCTGCTTGGGCAAGCTTGGGCGGCTTCAGAGACCGCAGTTCGATCCCCGGCACCACGTGCTGCGCCAGCCCTGCCCTTGGGGCGGGCTGAGCTGGCCATAAAAATGAGTGAATAAACAACAAAAGTTCTGAAACAAGAAAAAAAAATAATATTAAAAAAAAAATAATAGCCACGTGCACAAAGTAAGTTGTTTCCATTACATAATTGTTCCCATTAATCCTATTGTAGTTTTACTCTGGTGTAATTCCTCTTATCATTTATTCCATGTTAGCTGTGTGCATTTAGGTTTTTAGTGACTTGCCCCCTTATTTGAACCTATTCATAGTCACAGTTTAATTTGTTCTTTTCTTGTTTGTCTGTCTTGAACTGTGATAGCAACTGAAATTCTGTGGTTGGTTAAAATCAGTTCTACTTTGCAGTTTAATCTGCAGTGAACTTAACATTTGACTTGATGTTTTAGTTCTCATTACTAAGTGTTTCCTTTGACAAGGTAATATCTAATCATAGCCAAATGTATTTAATTTGTTTTGTGACACTTCTGCTAAATCAGCATTTAAAGTTACTTGTAACAGAATTGTCCACATTAATCTTGCTATACTCTTTGACAGAAACATTGGTAGCAAATCAGTAGGTATGAAATGTTATTACTAAATTCCCGCCGTTTATAAAAAGAAAGCAAATAAGCAAAACTCCAGTAATAATTCTTGTGATTTAAGAAAAATGTTTCTCTCTGTTAGCCTGTAAGACTCTCATGACAGCATTGTGATCTGTTTTTTCTCCATTATGAGAATTTCTGTTGAAGATGGTTTTTGTTTGTTCATTTTTTGTATATCTGTAGTATTGAGAATTCAACCCAGGACATTTGCACTGAGCAACATCCCTAGCCCCTTGCCTTCCTTTTTAATAATAAGACGAGTACTTGCTAAGTTGTCCAGGGCATTCTCAAACTCATGATCCTCCTGCCCTGTGTTTCTAACATTGAAATCAGCAGTTAATATTCGTTAATAGCTTAATGGTTGAGCTATCAACGTAGAAACTCATGTGTTACCTCAACTAGTTATATAAAAAATTTAAAGTTAACTTTAAATAATTAGGGTTGGAGCCAGTGAGATAGCTCAGTGGACTAAAGTACCTGCTTAGACAAGCTTAGGCAAGTGCAGGGACTGTGGTTTGATCTGGGACACCACATGCTACCCTGCCACTAGGTTGGGCTGAGCCAGCCAGAGTCCAGGCATGGTGGCACACACCTGTAATCCTAGTGCTGGAGAGGCTAAAAACAGGAGAATTATTATGAGACTGAGCTGCATAGTGAGATACTGTGACAACCAAATACATGTAAAAAATAAAAGAGAAAATAATTAGGATTAAAAATTACTGCATATAAAACAATTGGAAGAGTCCTGGCAACATAGTGCTATATGTTAGTAGCTATACCTATTGTGTTGGCATTATTTTTTACCAAGTCTGAAAATAAATTCAAGTATTTCTTCATATTCCCAGTTTTGATTGAAAAGTGTAATACTTCTTTATAGTTTGACTAAGGAATTAATTTTTCTCTAATTTTGCTATATAGTGTTAAGAAAATACTGTTTTAAACACTAACACTGTTTTAAAATGTGCAGAAATTTTTAAACTGTCAATTTAGCAACTAGAAAAAATAGTGAGGACTTTGGGTTTCAAGAGCCAGGTATGCTGGTACATACCTATAATCCCAGCGCTTGGGAGGCTGAAGCAGGAGAATGACTGTGAGTTCAAGGCCAACTTGAACTACATAGTAAGACCCTGTCTCAAAAAAAAAAAAAAGAAAAATACCAATATTTAACCATTATTTTATTTATTGTTAAAATGAGCTTTGAAGTCAGACAAGATTCCCTTTCTAGCTGTTACACTATTTATAAATTAACCCTCTACAAACCTTGAATTCCCTATTTATCAAATGGGCATTGTAATTTTAACTTCATGAAATATTTAGGTTAAATAAACTAAATACATGTGTTAATATGATTTTCAGAAAGCTGAATTATTACATTTAGGCAACTATAAAGTATATATTATAAAGTGTATTCCACCTACTTATTAATAAACCAGTAAGGTGTTTTATCAACCCAGGGAAGGTGTGAATGTAGGTATCAATAGGCTCTGTTAACATAAGATTGAGTTGGATAAAAAGCTGTTCAAATCTCAACAAGGCTGTGGACTTAATGCTGTAACTGTTGCCTAATTTGGCAAAAATAATTTGATCCTCTGCTGGACAAAAACCTTAACCTTACTATATCTGAACTTTTAATTAATAATAAATAGTGAATTGAAGTACATTGCCTTAAATTAGAATTTCTAGCACTAAGATGTTGAGTAAATCACTGGCTTCTTCTGCCTGCTTGAGGCTAATACTGTAAATCCTTGTCCACCAGCTATAGAACAAAAATTGGCAAATATTTCATGAAAAATGTAATTGTCCCGTGTGTAAATTATTTCTCCTTGTAAAATTGAGTGGTCTTTGTCCTCAGACAACAGCACTGAAAGATTATGCCATCTTTTTTCACAGGCTTTTGATAAGTTATTCTGACCACACATAAAATAGTTTGATAATGTCAAAGTAGCAGATAATTAAATGACAGCTATTAAAACAATGATATTTTTATTTCTTAGAAGCTTGAAAGATGATCATTTTGACAGAATGTATTTTTGATAATGATTTCAGTGTCATTAAAAAAACAAAACTTTTATGCTTAAGTGCTAATCACAGTGACTCAACAGTTTCAAAACAATCAAAATTAAGATTTTTTTGTATTAAGCCTCGAATTCATATTTCTCATGCTCTCTCAGTTTTAAGTGTTGTTATATTTCGACTCTGACTATTCAAATTAAACTTTTTTTAAAAATTCAGACAGGAACTATTTAAATTTCTAATAATCATTATAATGATCATGACACAATCCTACTGTAACTGAAAATATGTTCACATTTATTGTGCAACCGACTCTTTAAGCTAAGTCCTGTCCTGAGAGCATCAACTGACTGGTTGTATTTGAACTTTGCCTGGTATTTTATTGTGACACATGTCAGATAATACATTCATACAATTTTAGGCAAGCAGATGTACATATAATTAAATTTTTATAGAGGCTAAGATCCCATATGTGCACATAAGTTGGAGAAATTGTATTTTGAGATTTACACAAAGGGAGTTCAATTGGTACTATAAGTTGTCACAGATAAATGTATTAAAACTTGGTATATATTATACTTCTGAGTTTTTAAAATAGAAATGTTTCTTAAAAGAATACCAATGGCCTGTAGTACTGCAGTGAAATAGCCCAAAAACTTCAGCCTGCCAACTATAGTTTCTAAGCTAGTGGTGTTTTTAAATATGTAATCTTCTCAGTATTATATTACTTTGTCTTGCTCTAGTTACCATTGGTACTGGCCTTTCATTTGTTTCCCAAGGTCATGTGATTTGTAACAAGTTGTCTACCAGAATAATTATACTGGAAAATCCTGTACTTCCTACACAATACTGTTTTAGAAATTTAAACTACTTTTATCTCTGCCTTTTCTGTTCCTTTTCAAAATTGCATAAGTATAGAGAGACCTTCCCAGTCCTTGTCATGACCCATGAAATTTACATCCCTTGGAAAAGTTATTGGAATTCTAGTGAGTTAATTCCAATCTACCACTTGCAGTGCAACCAACGCAAGAGTAAAAGACACTAAAGCATTATTTGCAGTTATGGAGAGCCACAGGGTCCTAAGTCCAGCCATGATAATGGCTGTCTTCAGACAAAGTTCTCTGCCCAAGGCTAAACCCAGGTTTCATTAATTCTCCAAGAAAGGAGGGACTTAAGGATGAGTGTGGGAACCTTAGGAAGTAAGTGAAAGCTGTGAGCCGGGCCAGGTAGGAGGCCTTGAAATCATCTCTGTAATATGCAAAAAGAAGGATATGCAGAAATAATAATCTGCATAATGCAAGTGAAATATTATCGAGTGCTTTGGGGTTGGTGCCTTGGCTCTAGTGTGTAATCTTTAAAGCCCCAGGAAGTCATAGCCTCTATCTGGACATCATGAAGCATTGACTCTCCATCCCTCCTCATATGAATTGGTTAAAGACACTTAAAGGGTTAAGGAAAAGTTCTAGCCAGCTCTGTATATATCATTTTGGGGGTCAGGTTCACTTAAAAGGGAGCCAATGGCACCTCCTTCAAGGAGAGTTGCCCAGGTGGGCCTCTACACATAAATAAATAACAGTGGAATAGAATGGGAAAATTTTATAGAAAATTAGAATTATAAAAATGTTCTTGGGCTGGGAGTGGTGGCATGCACCTGTAATCCCATCACTTAGGCAGCTGAGGCAGAATTGCCTTCATGAGTCCAAGGCCAAAGTGGGCTGTGTGGTGAGTTCCAGGCCAGCCTGGAGTACATAGCAAGACCCTGCCCCAAAAACAAAACCTCAAGCCATTGGAGACAGGTTTAGGATGAATGTATTTTAAAGTGGTTAGTAATAAGAATTTTTGGTTTTTGGCTTACTATTTCTGGGTTATAGTGAAATACAGTATACTTTTCCACAAAAAAAAAAAAAAAAAAAAAAAAAGCTTTATTAGAGATAAGGCTTCCAAGTAAAAATATATGCATTGATATTAGTTTTGTAAAATTTGACAGTATCAGCAGTTACCTTATTATTTACCAAGCAGATAGATATTGCTCTTAAAATGTCTTGTATAGTAGAAGATAGTTACATGAAATTGAAAAGTCCTTTCATTATTACTCAGCCTTTTGCTATCATTGCTTAACCTAGCATTTAAGTTTAAATATTGTGCATTTTAATTACAGTGAAGTTAAGACCAAAGATGTAACATTTGTGTGTGTGCAAGATTTAAATTTAAATTATTCTCCCAAATTTGGGGAAGGTTGGTATTAGGGATCAAACCTAGGATCTCACTGATACTAGCAAAGTGCCCTATTAGTGAGCTGTAGCCCTCCCCAGATTTTATTTTGATATACTAAGGATATTTTTATCTCATTGAACTTTTTTTAATGTCTAAGATGAATTTTATTATTCTGCTTAATTTTCTAAGACAGTTGATTTTTTTTTTTTTGTTCTTGCGTGGTTATAGAGATTAATCAAATCACAAAAATATGTCAAGTGATTAAGATACTCTCTTTGTGTTAAAATTTCAGTTAGATGAGAATGTTTAGTAGTATTGTAAGGAAACATAAATGAAATTTTCAGGGCTCGTCTTTTATCCAATATGATAATGAGGCCCTTGCTGCACCATCTTGCCCTTTCCCTAAAGCAGCCAGCAAATGTTTACACCCTGGAGAAGGTAGCAGTGCTGAGCTCTGTAGTGAACCCAGTGCTGGATTAAATTGCAAAAACATTAGCAAGGCTTTGTGCTGTGACAGAGCAAGGCCTAATGAGTGTAATACTTTTATTCTGGGAATTTTATTATAAGTTATTGAAGTTCTCTAAAGCAGTATCTTAATTCCAATCAGAGTATGTTGGCCTATTCTCTACTATGGAGGTGGGAACAGCTAATGAATCCAACATTTCAATATATATCTTTGAGGTTGGGGAGATAGCTCAGTGGAATAAGTGCTTGCCTGGCAAGGGCAAGGTCCTGAGTTCGATCCCTGGTACCACCAAAAAAATAAAACAAAACAATATATATCTTTATAAAAGAGTGCTTTGGATCTAGTTTATGACTCAAGAAAGTCAACAGGCAATCAAAAACTTGGATTGTTTTCTTTCTAATGTTATGTCACTGTATACATGCACCAACAGCATTTTCCTTAATATTTGGATGTAAGGTGGGTTTGAATAATACTTCCTTGAAAAAAACTTCATTTTGAAAACCCTGTAGTACTTCAGAAAATGATTATGACTTAGATGATTTGATTGACTTTAATTCATGCTATTTAATCCCTTGCATGTTTGACACAAGAACTTGTTTGTACACAGGTACAATATAATGGAAAATAATCTTATTTTTATGCTCCACTGTGGCTTATTTATTGGTTTTTATGTTTTGCTGCTATGGATAATTCAGTGTATAGGAAACACTATTGATAGGCAGGACTAGAAATGCCCTTCTGACATCATTTTGATGAAATCACATTCTTGGTGGCATATTTAGTATGTATGTATGTATGTATGTATGTACATATTTAGTAAAGGATCTCCCTACACAGCTTGGACTTGTAGTGATCCTCCTGTCAGCTTGGTGGCATATTTCGTTCCATCCATCTATCCATCCATCCATCCATCCATCCACCCATCCATCTATTTAGTAAAGGATCTCACTACACAGCTTAGACTTGTCTCAGCCTCCCCAGAGCTAGGATTACAGGTGTGTGCCACCATGCCCAGTTTCCGTGGCTGGCACAGCACCCCCAGGTTCCAGGGCAGGCTCGGCATGCAGTACCAGGAGTAGAACCTGGGACCTTGCACTTGCCAGGCAGACACTTAGACTGCTGAGCTATCTATCTCCCCAGCCCCAGCATATTTAATGTCATAAGCTTTGTGTGTTTGATTCTAAGTCAAATTGATAAGGAAACTGTAAAGAGGGGGGAAAAAAAAACCACTTCTAAACAAAGGAAGCATACCTTCTTATTTATCTTCTTTAAGTGAGTCATTATGTTAGTAATGTGTTCTATTTAAAGCATAGTTTGCATTAAAGATAAATGATTGTCTTTACATGAATTGTTAAAAGACATAAAGAAGTGGTGTATATTTACCTAACTTATATAATAGAAAGCAACATGATTTAAAACTAATTGAAAACAGGAGGAGTCTTCTAACAAATTATTCTTAAGTGTTATTATTATTTTTTGAAGCTCCTGGATGGCCTCTGCCTAACCTACAAGCTTTCACTGACTTCTATTTTATTTTCGTTTTTTTTTTTTTTTTTTTTTTAAAGAATAAAAATAGCAGAAACAAAAGTAGAAAAACAGTAACAAGCAAGAGTTCATATAGTACAGAATTTCACAACAAGAACAAAAATTTCACAGTGGTTGCATTACATACTTTAATCATCAAATCTGTTTAAATTAATAGATATAGGTATGTAAGAATGGTCAAATAATTAAACATGAACACTTTCAATAAACCTTAATTTTTTTTAATTCTTCCAAATGAATTTTGTATTTAAGTCACTTCTAAAAAAAATTATAGGGGTTGAGGATGCTAATATGGAATAAAAACTTTGTATTAAAACCATATGAAATAGTAATTCATAGTTTGTTCTCAATTGTTTTGTTTTGACAGGACCTTGCTTTGTAGTTTAGGCTGGCTTCAAACTGGAGGTGATCCTCCTGCCTGTCTCTGTGCTGGGATTGTAGGCATGTGCCACCACACCCAGCGGTAATTGCTTTTCCAGGCTTTTATTTATCAGTGTGTCTGTAACAAAATACCACAGACTAAGTGGCTCTCAGCCTCTTTCTTTCTTTCTTTCTTTCTTTCTTTCTTTCTTTCTTTCTTTCTTTCTTTCTTTCTTTCTTTCTTTCTTTCTTTCTATGATGGCCAGTTCAGCCTGCCCTGGGGTGGGGCTGGCTCAGCATGTGGTGCAAGGGATGGAACCATGGTCCCTGTGGTTGCCTAAGCTTGCCTAAGCAGGCACTTTAACCCCTGAGCTATCTCGCTGTCCCCCCTAAGTGGCTATCAAAGCAAATTTATTTTTCTTACTTTCCTGGAAGCTGGAAGATAAGGTGCCTCCACAGGATTTCCTGTGAGACTTTCATAGCTTTCAAGTGTTACTTCTTGCTGCCCCATTGTATGATCTTTCCTGTCCTTCTGTGTGTATATGTCCTTGCTGTGTATCTCATGTGTCCAAATTCCCTCTAAGAAGAAAACTCATCAAGTTGTATTATCATACCCCAATGGTCTCATTTTATATAAATTGGGAAGGCATAATTCAGCCTCAAACCAAAGTCCTTAAAGGCTTACCATTTGTATAAGCATGTATAAAAAGTTTTGATTCTAGACTTTTATGATATATTGTATTTTTTGAAAATATGTTATAAAGTTTAGTGAGCACACTTACGATTTTGATATAGGGGAAAGAAACTCCCAACTTGAAAGATACCTGGGACAAGTTTATGTTCTCAAAAATCAAAGAATGAGTCTTAGGAAAAACAGAGGTTAAGATCAGAATATACTTATTGAGGGAAAGAAAGCTTCTGTCCAGGAGAATGACAGAAGAAAATCCAAGTAAGATGCCAAGGAATTTGTCTTTTTTAAGAATTAAAAAAAAAAATTTTTTTTAAGAGACTAATAGTTAAAAAAAGAAAAGGTACTAGAAACAGTACAGAATTTTACTAAACAGGGCCAGCCAGATAGTTCAGCAGTGACCAGGGTCCATTCCCCAGCATGCTGTGGTGGTGCATGCCTATAATCCCAGCACTTAGGCTGAAAACAGGAGAAGAGTCCAATATGGGTAGTGAGCTGCACTAAATACTTTAAAAAGAAAAATTTACTAAACAAAATGAGGAATTCAATAATATTTAAAGATTTTTTGTAGAGCAAAACCATGAGGTAAGGTGGGTCTAAGGTAGACAACATGGGAAATCACAAAGTGGGCATGAGGTAGGACAAAACTGTGGTTAATCAGTAGGATTATGAACATAATTGCTCAGGTGAAGTTGATTAAATTAGGATCAAATGGGGAATCCAGTCATGTAGCAAGTGGGCAGGAATACAGAACACAGGTTTTGCCTGTAGGGGGTTGGGTTAGTGATTGGTCCTGGCTTTTTCAAGGTGATTGATACTTGTTTACAATAATAATCTCTGGTGTCCATCCCTAGAGCGATATGTGGGTGCATTTGTTCAGTCTTCTGTTTTGAGGTCTGGCCCTCAGTGGAGGTATCTGTCTCTGTAGTTGCAAGGTATCCTATCTTCTGCCCTGGCTCCTTCAAGGACCTAGACCTGTCTGGCTGACTATACTGTCTAAACTGTCTTAATTCAGCTGCCTACAACGATTTGAATATATCTCATTCTCATCCTCAGTGGGTATAATCGAATGAAGAATTAAGAATACTGAGATTTAAGAATATCAATTTTAAAATTATTTGAATTTTTGTTTAACGAGATAGGTTTAGTATTCATTCCTCAGTTTGGCCAGCCTATACCTATTAGGTGCTATCAGAGAAAAAAGAAATCCCTAAGCATGTGTATGGCAATTTAAAGGCAGGAAAAACAAAACAAAAATAAATAAATAAATAAATAAATAAATAAATAAATAAATAAATAAATAAATAAATGAAAGAAACAGGGCCAGCCTCAACTGCATAGCGAGACCCTGTCTCAAAAAGACAAATAAATAAATAAATAAATAAAAATAAAAAATAAAGGCAGGAAAAAGACAATAATGTATTAAGACTTTTTGGAACAGGTTTTGGGAATCTCATAATTTATATTGTTACATTTTTCCAAATGAACAAGTAGTAGTAATTTTAGGAATATATACTATTCATCAGTTGGGACCTGTCACTATAAAAACATGCTAAACTGCAGAAGTTGTAGTTCTTGATTGCTTAATAGTGGTAAGGAAGTAGAAAAGTAGTTTTGTTTGATAGAAAAGAATAAAGCAGCTTGGTTGTGATGTTATGGACTTAAGATCCACAAGTGGGTTTCTTGGAATAGCCCAGCTTTGGTTTTGATTTGCTTTTGAACAAATCTTTTTTAAATTAACTTTGTCATTCACTAGAGTTTAACACATGAAAGAAGTCTTTTCTTGAAGTGTGATCCATAAACCATTGAGAACTAAAAGAAAAAAATCCCCAACTAGTGTTAAAGACTAAAATAATGCATTGTTGACATATTTCACAAATCTGAAACCTCAGATAAGTCATGATTTTTAAAAATTCCTTAATTTTATGTAACTTTTTATAAGTCTATTCTCCACAATCTAAACTGCCTTCATCATTTCCCTTAAAGGCTCAGGCACTTAACCTTAGTAGTACATGGAAAATTATTCATTGTTGCTTTACAAATGAAAATTATTCATTGCTAATTACCCATTGCCACTTCTAAAAAATTCTTTTTATTTTTATACTCTGTGTGTGTGTGTGTGTGTTGTGGAGGACCGCCTGAGCAGCTCTCCTTGAAAGAAGAGCAACTGTCTCCAATTTGACTGAGCCTGACCGACCCTATTCCCTCATATTGAAGTGTACAGAGCTGGCTAGGACCAGCTCTCTCAGTTGGCCTGAAGCAGTGTATTGATCTAGCCGAGGTGCTGGTGGTAATTTTTGAAGATGACACGCGTGTTTTCCTGATAACAGGATGAAGAGCCAATGCTCCACGGTGTCAGCTGGGATCGAGCCTTGAGATAGAGGCTGTGCCTTCCTGGGGCTTGAAAGATTACACATCAGAGCTGAAGCACCAGACCCCCAAAATATTAGATACTATCTCAATAGCATCATACAAATTACTTCCTTTGCATATCTCTGAGTATGATGGAGGTGAATGCAGGTCTCCCACCTAGCTCAGCTCACAGTGCTCGCCTTCTTCCCACAATTCCCTTCAGTGCTGACCTTCCCACAATTCCTTTTAACAAGCCACTCCCACTTCTCCAATGAATAAAACCCCAGGGCAGCCCTGGGTCGATCTCTTGGTTCTGGAAAGCCATCTTCGTGGCTGAACTTAGGGCCCCTTGGCTCCCCAGTAATTATATACATATATGTCTTAGTGTCTTTGTTATCACCGTGGTTTGCACTGGGAGTGGTAGATTGGAATTAACTTGGTAGAATTCCAGTAATGTGGCTTTAGGATTATAAGTTTAGACTTCTTAGGCTGAGACGAGAACCAGGAAAGGAGTCTGACATTTGTAACCGTGGGTTGAACTCAGGCCTTTGCACTTGCCAGGCAACTGCTTATTCTACTGAGCTATCTCCCCAGCTCCTTAGTTTTATACATTTTAAGTTATTTTATGAAAGAAAAAGAAGGAAAAAACTTAGAAAATTTGATTAGAATCTATGGACCAG
>PVJA010027127.1:0-28923 GCA_004027025.1 Myocastor coypus
TCATCCCTTTCCTCTGAGGTCCCATAATCTCCTTGACCAGGAAATTTGGGACACCTCTGAGTTATAGGATATTACAGCACAGGTTCTCTTATATCCTGGGTCTTTATTGACCTTGAAGGGCTAGGGCCAAAATATTGGCTATCCTTATAGCCCTTCTTTTTCTCCAATTTTTGGTCTGTTAACTTACATTCTTAACCCTAACACCTATTCCTTTTGTATTTTCAGATCTAAAACCTCTTATTGCTACTCTTCTGGCAAACTGGGGTTTTCAAATCTGAAGAACATAGTGTAGATTTCTAATGAAGATGTTATTAGTCATAATTAATTAAACTGGTAAACACAAAGGAAGACACAAAAAAAAGCATATTGAATTTATCGTAAGATCTCAAAACATCTCTCACAAATATGTTTTTGAAACTTCATTCTTGGTGTATATACACATAGTTTTGCAAAAACTACAAAGAGTTGTGGCAAAGCAAAAGAAGTATTTAAAAATAAATCCTATGAGTGAATTAAACATGAATAGGTTTCCATTTATTATGGTTAATATGAGAAATTCTTCCTTCAGCAATCAGTACAACTCCAAACTGACTATCAGACTTCAGTGTACCATGATAAACCAAAATTTGACCCTAGTATTTACCCTGGTTAAAAGCAAATTCTTGGGCTTGGGAGATAGCTCAGTGGCATAAGCACGTGCCTTGTGGTGCAAGGCCCTGCGTTTGATCTCTGGTGTCCCCCAACAAGCAAATTCTTAGTCTTGTATTTTAATATCTAAGCTAATAAGTAGATTTTGAACAGTTATGCATACTTATTTTTTCTACATTTTGTATATTTTCTAGCATTTATTAGTTCTTATAAATTATATGACATTTTCTGCTTACATTATTCATTTTTCTGGATATGCTTTTCTGATTACAAAAATAAGGTAAGTTGTGACATATTTGATGTTTATCCTTCTGTTTCTTCCCTTTAGGGAATATATACTTAATGAAAGGGAAAATGATCATTCTTTTACATACTATGCCACGAACTTGTGGTATTTTTTGTTTCTGTGTTTGTTTGTGGTACCAGGGATTGCATTCAGGACTTTGTGCTTGCCAGGCAGGTGCTTATGCTACTGAGCTATCTCCCTGGCACAATGAAATTGTGTTTTGTCTAAATGTATTATGAATGCTTTTCTATGTCATTAATATTTTTATACCTAATTATTTAGGACTTATATAGCTATACTATAATTTATTTAATTAGTTCATCATTGCTATATATTAAGATTATCTCCATTTTTTCACTACTGTAGTCTTTTAGTCTATATTCCTTTATTAAAAGCTAAATCTTAGCAGGTTTCTAAAGTACACCTGAAGTCCACAAAGCAAAATCAGCTACCTTCTACAGGAAGTGCACCAATTTACTTTCTTAGTGCTAGAGTATAAAAATCCAGCCCACACTAAACAATAGGTACATCAGTTTTTAAAAGTTTCAAACTGCTAAGAACATATCGTGTTTATTAGCATGTCTATTAGCATTATTTTTTATTTCTAATGGTTTTATATATTAACAATGCCTTTACATTTTTAATGTGTCTAAATTGCCTTTTTAAGTTGTCTAGTTTTTATTCTGGTACTGCCCATGTCATTTTATTTTATATGACATTTTGTATGTCCATATGTCTTTCACTTTTCTTTTCCCCAGTTGTGTCACAGTAAATAGCCCACCCGCCAGTATACTTCAGCTCCTCAGTTGTTCAGGTGATAGCTGTCCTTCCGGTTCCAGTTGCTTCTGTCCCTTAGAAACAGCCAGTGTGAAGCATAGCCTAAGAATCCCTGCCCTATCGACAGGCCGTTCTGCCTCTGTGCTTCCCGCCTGCTTATCCCATAGGAGTCCTCAACCACCAGAGATCAGGGCCTGGAATTCTGGGAATGAGCCCCATCAGTGCTTGTCAGCTTAAATAAACCTGCCTCTAAATCCTGGCGTTCGTATCAGTGATTCTGTTGGCCACTGCAAACAGAGAACTGAACCCGAGGTTTTCACACTAAGCTAAATCCCCAGCCCTTTTTAGTTTTATTTTTTGATATGGGATCTTCCTAAATTGCTAAGCTGCCCAGACTGGGCTAAATTTGTGAGTACTTCAGCCTCAGCTTCCCAGAATGCTGGGTTAATAGATGTACAATACTATGTCTGGCTTTTCTGATTGGTATATAAGAGAATGTTTTCCCAGTTTGTCATTTTGCTTTATAAATTTATTTCATTTATTTGCATTATTATTATGTAATGTTTGCAGAATTTTATTAACTATGGCCCTGATTGTTGTTTTGAGGGAAAAATTCTTTCTTAGATTTATAAAGTATTTTGTATTGAAGTCTATTAAGAACTACTGTCATATATATATATATATATATATATATATATATACACATATATAAACACATTTTATCAGATTTCTTTTCTAATGTTATTAAGGTAATTATAGGTTCATTTGTAGTCTGTTGAAATTTTTTTTAGAAATTTTATTGAAGTATAAATATTATTCTGAATTCTTGGGAGAAAGAGATATAAAGTATATTTAAAACCAGTGGAGATGGTTAATATTATATTAGTAAGTGATCACACACAAGAAAAACTTGATGTAACTTAGAAGTTCTATATTGAAGTGATTATGCTTTGAGCTTGAAATGGTAATGTTTAATGGAAGGCTTTTTATGATGAATTCATTTGATCCAGTCCAGCTAACAGTCCAGTTTTCTGTTTTCCCCTTTGCTGTCTTTTATGGTTTGAATATTGAGCCAAAGCCGACTTTTGCACCTCCAGAATCAGCTGCTAACCTAAGAACGCAGGTTCTGTGGATCAGAAATGGTTGAAGATTTATATTTTCCCACGGTGACTTTGAGCTCTGGCTAGAAAATATATCCATGAGATAGCAGCTCTCTCTCCTCAGAAGTATTTTCAGGCTTTTAAATTTTCCCTGGGAGACTGACCTAGGATGAGACTCAAGGTTATTCCCATCAGGAATGCAATCACTTGAGTTATTTTCTAATCTGACACTCCCCCCCCCCCCCCCCCCCCGCCGCCACCACCACCAAAGATGGTGTTTTGAACTCACACTGTTCAGGTCTGTACCCCTCCAAGAACACATCTGTCATTGTGGTAGAATGTAGGCCAGGGCAGTTGCTCAAAGAATCCTTGGCTTCTTCCATGGCACTCTGCAGGTGTAGATCATATACAGAGATGGTATTACTAGAGAGGACCTTCAAAATAGGCTTGCTCCACCTCTCAGGGAAAACTATCTGAAGAATGGAAGCAGCTAACATGACAGAGAGAGTGCAGTTCATGTGTGGGGATAAGAATTTGAGTTTCACAATCTTAAACTCAGCAGTCACTTCACTGTCACAGTGGCTTAAATGTTTGTGTCAAGCTTCTCTTACCTAAGTGAACCATTAAGTGAATTCCATCTTGATTTTTGCTTGATATGTATAATAAAATATTTTATTAAATAATTTTACATTCCTTCTCCTTACATGAAGTCCTCCTTACAAGCAATATGTTTCTCTAGGGGAGCTTTTCTTTTTTAATGTATTTGGTACAGGGTCTCACTATGCAGCTTGGACTTTTTGTGAGCCTCCTGTTTCAGCCTCCCCAGTGCTGGGCTTACAGGCGTGCACTACCACGCCTGGTCTTGGTAGCCAGCTCAATATGCCCGGGGCAGGGCTGGCAGGGCCTGTGGTGCAGGGATCGAACCCTGGTCCCTGTGCTTGCCCAGCCAGGTGCTTAATCTGCTGAGCTACCTTGCTGGCCCCTAGGGGTGAATTTTGTAAAGGACTGTACTTTATAGATTCAGCTAGGTATCACATTCCATTGTTTTATTTTCCAAATTAATGTTTGTAGTTCTATTGTAAATATTAGTAAACATGATGTATTAAACAGATTAGGAAAAACTAAAGATGGAGAGGAAGTTTCAAGTGCTGATCTTGTCCTTGAATGTTAATACTTTATGCGCTGGGGAATTTTGTGTGGCTTCACTATAAGCACGTACAAGCTGTAATTGGAATTTCTCTAGCAAGATACAAACTGCATCTTATTCTGCAGATAAAATGCTCTATGTTTTCTCCGAGTAATGCTACCAGTATCTTTTTAGGTAGTCCTGTTACCTGAAGGGTGAATCTGCTCTTGGTTAGGCATGACGACTACTAACATGAAAGAGCTACTTCACTCAGATTTATACCAATTTTGATTTTTTTGTAAATTGAAATGAAATAATAATTCAGGAAATGAGTTTATTGTGAAAGAGATGACATGTTATAAAAACATATAATGGAGATTCAGTAGTAAGGAATTCAATTTAAATTACTTAACACAAAAATTGTTACTCAAACCTGCCCATTTCTAACCCCAAAAATCTTGTGTTATAGCTCGACTACCAAGCCATTTTTTTCAGAGTATTTTTCTAGTATTCTATAGACAGAAGTTACTCCTTTGAAATATTTAAATACTTTCCTGCAAAGCAGTATTTACAAGCAGATCTATAATTCTGATATAGTATGTTTCTCTAAGGTAAGTTTTTTTAAATGGCGGAAGGCACTTGTGCTAAGCATAATATGAGCAGTTGAGTTCTCAGGAAGCAGGTGCACTCTGTACCCTTCTCGCTATTACCCTACAGCAGTGGTTCTCAACCTTTCTAATGCTGTGATCCTGCAATACAGCTCCTCATGTTGCGGTAACCCCAAACCAAAAAATAATTTTGGTGGCTACTTCAAAACTGTAATTTTGCTACAGTTATGATTAGGAATGTAAATCCCTGATATGCATTAAGTATTCTCATTGCTACAAATCAAACATAATTTAAACATAGTGATGAATCACAAAAACAATAATTATTGTTGAGAAATATTTATTACTAATTCCAATAAATAACATTTCACCATGGCGTAGCATGGTTTTAAACGTAACAATTCCAAATAAATAACATTTTCCGATGTCTTTAGGCGACCCCTGTGTTTTGGTCATTCAACCCCAACCCACAGGTTGAGAACCACTGCCCTACAATGAACAGGAAAGGATGCCTGCCCTTGCGTGTGCTGGAAACATTGATGCTCTCTGCTCAAAGCTCCATGGCCACACGTGATACCCCCCAGACAGGGGAGCATGCCCAGTTTGGAAGATCACCACCCCCAGTGGAAACCCCACTCATGATGGAAAAATAAGTCGTTTAAATGTGGTATTGACATTTGTCTATGAAAAAGTTTATTCTGGTATTCTGGGACAAAGTATGAATGTGAAAATAAATTTCAGGATTAAATATTATTGTTAGAAATTTGCTATAGAAAACTATTTGTAGTTCAGATATCACTTATAAATAATTTCCAATTTAAATAAATGTCTTCATTTAAAGATTATTTTGAAATGAAATCATCTGATCTAGAGAAAGCTGGGCATATACATAAGGAACCTTCTAAAAACAACCAAGCCAATATTTGCACTGATTGTAATATATTAGGAGTAGAAACTACACAGCCTGCCTCAGGGGAGGCAACGGGCAAAGAGCCTGAGGTCTTCCCCACAGGATGACATGTTACACAGCACTGAAGGCAAATAAGGTAGCTGTGTAAACACTGGTGAGTTAAGTGTCAGAAATACTGCATTAAGCAAAACATTGCAAAAAGCACACTGTAATGCAAGTGACATAAAACTTCAACCTCAAAAACAATTCTACGTATGTGTTCTCAAGATGTATAACTATGTAATTAATATAAAATGTGTACCAATATAATACAACATAGTACAAAGCATGCATAAAATGATATGTGCTAAGTTGTAATTATGCACTTCTTAAAAACAAGTTTTCTTCAGTGGATATGGGAAACTATTCACATATATATCTGGGTAGGCAGTTAACAATTTTCTTTTCAGCACCTGCCTATCTGTTTACTATAATTCAGACTCATTTAAAATATGGCTGTGTGAGTCTATTGAAAAGAGCAGTTAATGCTTAACTTTTTTTCCTTTTGCCCCAATTTTACATGTTTATATCTAGAAATCTAAACAACTAAGTTGAAGATAATATTATGTAATGCATCCACCATTGTAAAATTCCTATTACTTTGTTCAGTGAAATTTTGTAATTTCTAATGTTTCTTTTAACATTTTGCATTCTGTTTAAAAAATAAAATAAGGGCTGGCCAAATAGCTCAGCTGATTTGAGCACCTACAAGCAGGTGCAGGGGCTGGGGGTTCGATCCCCAGGCCTACCATGCCAGCTCCACCACCCCTGCCCAGGTATGCTGAGACAGTAATTGAGACTGGGCATGGTGGTGTGTGCTTGTAATCCCAGCTCTTGGGAGGCTGTAAACAGGTGGATCACTACAAATGTGATCTAATAGTCAGACCCTGGACACCCTGTAAACCCTTCCCTAAAAACTACAATAAGTAAGTAAGTGAGTAAATAAATAAATAAATAAATAAAATGTGTGAGAGGAAGAATTATAACAGTTCATGTTTGGAATTACTTTGGAAACTTTTAATGTTTTAAATAATTTCTTGACTTTGGATCTCGATTTCTGCAGCTATTAAATGAAGCTTTGAATATAAGCTACAGAAAGAGTGGCTGCATAAAACCAGTGGCCAGTCAGATCTGTGACAGCTCTCTGTGGGTTAGGATTCCCTGTGGGGATGAAGTTGATTTGGAGTACATGGTCGCCTGTTGACAAAGAGGGGCTAGTGGTATTGGGCACATGGAGTTAGAAAAGACATCACAGAGAATGAAAATAAAAAGCAGATGAAAGAGGGGGAGAGAGCAGTACCACTTGAGTCAGTCAAGTTTGGAAGTACACATTCAGAATGAAAGTAATCAGCATAATGCCATCTCCCTAGAGGATTTCTTCCCTGCCCCACATGCGCTGTATCATTCCGAGACAGAACAGGGGATCCTGTTTCTTTGCCTCTTGGAGATAATTTAGCAAGATGAGTAGGAATTAGAGCTTCTTGCTTTGAATGAGTTCCTGTGCATACACATTTGGGACAAGTGGCAACGAATCTGAGGGACAGTTTGGCTTAGCAATCGGTTGAGGACGCTTTAGAAGCTGAGTTGGTGGAAACCAGTCTGAGGCAGATTCCGCTGGCAGATTCCTTAGCGAAATCCGTACCTGTGCCCGATGGGAAGGGTGTGGCCGTGCGAGGGGCTGCCTTTTTAGCACCTGAGTGCTGGCACGCCGCTCCTTCCGTAGCCAGCCTTGCTTTGGGGCAGTTGTCTGGAGAAGCTATGCTCATTCTGAACACAGCACCATTCCTCGAACACTACGGAGTTTACTTCAAGCCACCTGGTCTTGTTGACCCGCTTCTTCATTTGCAGAGGAAAGCCATCAGGCCTCCTGCCACTGTCCTAAAGATGTTATGAAACCAAACTGGGAATAATCTTAGGAACTGCTTTATGCCATGTGGGTAATTAGCAAACCATTACACAGAAAACCCTTTGTTTTAGCTGTTATACACTTTTTAGTTAAAAATAGCTCCCTCAAACCAAATCATATTTCAAAATATTCAGATATCAGGTATCTGGTGTCAGGAGTTCCATAAACAATTGGCCTCTGTAAGTCCATTCAAAATCTTCTAAAGATGAAACTGTATCGTGTGTGTGTGTGTGTGTGTGTGTGTGTGTGTGTGTGTGTGTGTTTACTGAGGATTGAACCCAGGGCCTTTGTACTAGCTGCTTTTATATTTTTTAATTTTTTGTTTTAAGATATGGTTCCACTAAGTTGCTAAGTTGCCCTCCTGCACACATGTACCATTGTACCTGGCTAAAATGAGACTTTTGTGTAGAAATTGTGAGGACATTTCATGAAGCAGAAATGAAATATAACTTCTCTGTTTTTCCTCTTCTGCAGGAAGTCACTAAATCAGTACAGCCTCTCTTACTGGGAAGAATCATAGCTTCTTATGACCCAGATAACAAGGAAGAGCGCTCCATCGCCATTTACCTAGGCATAGGTTTATGCCTGCTTTTTATTGTGAGGACCCTGCTCCTGCACCCAGCTATTTTTGGTCTTCATCACATTGGGATGCAGATGAGGATAGCGATGTTCAGTTTGATTTATAAGAAGGTAATGCTTCCTTGTACAGACAGATTCATGAACAGGTATCCTCCCTAGCACCCTTCCTAAGGGCCTGAAATAGGTGGTGTTACAAGTAAGGGACATGCTGAATTTAGTTTCCAATGCCCATGAAATAAATGTCAGAAGTGAGCAATGCTTTTATTTTCTTTGATGATTCAGTTTACTTCAGGTGATAATTAGTATAGTAAGCATCTTCTCTAAACTGCCTGTAAGTTTCATTTTTAGCCATGTCATTAATTATTGGGGTTGTTTCTGTTTTTATCTTTTTGATAGTTCTGAGGTTTGAACTCAGCTGCCACCGAGCTACAACCACAGTGGTCAATTGTTTTTAATCCATGGATTCATGTTAAAGTAACACATAGTCTGTATAATGAATCATGGAAAAATATATGCTAAGATGCCCTGTTCACTAATAATAGTATAATTCATAATTACTTATGATTATTAACATTTCTATTTTAACTGGTTGTCAAAGGTGGTGATGCTTAGTGTCACACATGGTTAACATATTCAATGCCTTACTTTTAGTTGGGTTTTTGTCTTTCTGTGAATCTGAAACTTTTTAACTTAATGATTTATTTTTATTAGTACATATGCTTTGTAGAATGATTATATTCCTAGTGAGGAGTTGGTACATGTATGAACACATCCTAATTCTATCTTCATCCTCTTCCCTGTCCCCCTCCACCTCTTGGTCCCCTTTATTTTTGTCAAACAGGGAAACCTCACATATATTGAAACCATAAGAATTGACCGGTTTTCTGTGTGAATTGTCTAGACAAGCACCCAAGTCTGTGAGGTTTCATGTAGATGAACTCACCGTGTAAACACAGTTGAGCGTTGTTCCCATCCCGAGTGCTCCCACCAGTCTGTTCACCAGCACATGTGACTGCCTGGTCCTGGCAAGTCATTGAAGAACATGGACTTGATTAGATAACTTGGCTGCTGTTTTATTTTGTTTTCTTCGCTCAATGTAAACATTTGACATATTTAGCTTATAAGGGATAGGGATATGAAATTCACCTCTGGCGAACAACCCATAGCAGTTCCATGATATACAGACAAGGTCCGTGGTGCTATAAAATTTCAATAGCTGTCTTTTATTGTTCAAAGAAGCTTTCACTGAAGCAGTGGAAAACATGGAATTATTAGCTGAGTCATTTCAGCTGCAGCTTCATTACTTCAGAAGTTCTAGAAAAAAAATGTGATGATAAATCTATACAAATTGTATTTTGATCGAGAAATTTTACATAAGTCAAAAAGTGAAGACTTATTAGGGATAGAACCTACACCAGTTGCTATCAAATAGAGTTGAATTTAGTTCAGTAAATATTTTTAAGGACGAGTTGTTGTTATAATCATGCTAGGAAAGTGTATGCTTGGCAAGCTTCCAGTCAACTTAGGTGTACGTCCTTATGTGATGCAACCCACAACCAATATGTTAGGACCTATTATCTGTTTTATGAATGAGAAAACAGTGGCCTAAGAGCCCAGAATTTGGTACAGAAACTGCTTCAAATTTGAAAGCAGGAAAATTACAGTTTCTGAAGTAGATAATTTCTACCCAATAGAGAAAAAGAAGTAAGTTCAGAAATATAGCAGTAAGCTTAGTTTGTACACAAATCTGCATGTAATATGTAGCATAAAACAGTGATAAATGTGCAGGAGATCCAGTGTGAGTTAATGAACAGCTGGAGGCTGCTGTATATATTTTTCTTTCTCAAGTTTGCATATCTGTTTTCTTACCTAGTTTGCTTTATCTTGCTAGCCACACTTACTGCCCCATCTTAGCACCATCACTAAGGAGTGAAATTACACCACCATGGGGCTGGCTGGGTCCCTAAGTCTTGAATCTTCCCAGGTCCCCCTCTTCCTCACATCTGACCCACTCTATTCTTGCTATGTAGGAGGACCCTTCCGATAATATTTCACATTTTGTAATAGAACACAAAGTTTTGGTTCTATTCCACCTTATGCAACCATAATGCATTACACTTGAAATAATGAATTTAAATACAAATGTAATCAAGCTTTGTCTGTGAATCTTAACAATGCAGATATAACCGATTAACAACTAGTCATTGGATGCTTACTGTACACACAGCACCATGTTTTACCCTGTGCAAATTCAAGTTCCCTGGTCTACCTCTACGCTACATGAAAACCAACTCAGTGGGATACCCTCTCTGCCCAGTATTGCTCTGAGAAATTTGGAATTCATTGCTCTGATTCTTCCTTCCTCTCTGCTTACCTGTCCCTTTCCAGATTTTTCTAATCAGAAGTATGAACTTTCCGTTAACCATATTATTTTCTGTTTCCCTTAACTCATTAGCTTCTCATTCTTAGTTACTTATGTTCTTTGCTTCCTTAAAGCAGGAATTCTGTTCTAATAAGTCTTAATTGCCAAGGCATTATTAGTATAGTGATTTACATCTACTAAATGCTCAATAAGTGTGTGATTAATTTGATTAATTTGGAACAGATATTATATGTGTGCTTTCTAGTCAAAGCATCTAACAGCAAATCGATTCTTACTATATTTTTCAGGCAAAGTGTTATGATGTTTCATAATAATAATTTCATAACTTTAATTCATAAACAATTTTTTTTTGTATATAGTGCAAGGTCTCCAGGGTCTCACTACGTCTAGATGGGATTTGTAGTGATCTTCCTGTTCTTCTGCCTCCCAGAGTGCTGGGATTATGGGTGCACACCACTGTGCCCAGTCTCAATCGCTGTCTCAGTACACCCTGGGTTGGGTCCGCATGGCAAGCTGGCGATTGAACCCTGCCCTCTGTGCTCTGCCTAAGCAGGCACTTTAGTCTGCTTAACTATTTGGTCTGCTCTTTTGTAGACAATTTTTTTTTTGGAGAAAGGGTCTACAGGATGTCTAGGGTCTCACTGATAGATAAGGCTGGCAGGGCTCCCCCTGTTTACAGCCTCCTAAGAACTGGTGTTACAGGCCCACACCACTGCCCAGTCTCAGCTGCCAGCTCAGTGCTTCCTGGGAGTGAGGCTGGGGATTGAACTTCCAGCCCCTTGCCCTGCTTCAGGCACTTTAATCTATGGAGCTATTTGTCTGGCTCTGATAGACAACTTTTTGATTTAAGTATTTTACATGTAGTACTTTTTTCTTTCTAAAATTTCAATATTTTTATTTTTCATATACTCTGTCAAAATTATTAATGATTTAATTATTTGTCACATGTTTTTATTGAGTTTAACAATGTTTTTATTCAAAAGAATTGGTGTAGGATTTCATGAAAAATTTAATGCCAAGTTTTTAATCTCAAGTTTCAGCTGTCTTTGATTTTGTCTTGTAAGTATAAGCAAATCCATCCCTAGAATCTCACATATTTAAATGGATACTTAGGTACAATATCATTATTATTTTGGAAGTGAAATATATTTGTTGCTGTTTATATGCAGGAAAATAAAATGACTAGAGGGGCGTCAGTCTATTTGCCATTAAGAAAAGTCTTTGTGAATCTGAAATGATGCAAAGCTGAGTGAACATAAAATAATATTTAGTACTTTTACTTAAAGCTGCATGCACAGTAGCCTGGTTCCTTAGCTTTATTATCATGTTGCTTTTAAATAAATTTGCCTTTTGTTTGTTGACATCATCTAACCAATGTCTCTTTTAGACTTTAAAGCTGTCAAGCCGTGTTCTAGATAAAATAAGCATCGGACAACTTGTTAGTCTCCTTTCCAACAACCTGAACAAATTTGACGAAGTACGTACCTATTGACTAAAGTTTTATGGATTGTGTTACAAACTGTGTGCCCCCGAGCTGAAGTTCCTATGTCTGATAACAGTAAGAAGTGGTTAGTTCTGACCCATACCTCCCTTGACTGTTTCTGGAAACCGAGAAACCTAAGTTGCATAATAGAGTGCCCTTGTGACGCTGGTGGCCTGTCCAATTCAAGGGCACCTCAGCTGGCTCTTAGATTTTCAGAACTTAATCCTTATCAAACTTTGCTTCCTTTTAATACTTTGAGTTGCTTATTTACTTTGCCTGAATATGATACTTGGAGCAATTCCTGTTCGGTGTCATCTTATGTGACAAAGTGGAGGTCCTTGAGAACATAAAATGTATTTTATCTGTGTTTGCATTTCTAGTATTTAATATAGCATTGACCTGCAAAAGGTGCTGCATAAGTCATGCCTGAGCTGAGCCTATGCTGGATTACTGTACATGTCCCTGCCATTTCACAGAGATGTGCAGCTATCTGTGAGGAGACTCTCTGGTTTTCTTGAGTGCTATATTATGGCTTTTGGCTTATCCAGAAGGAGATATTGCCTAAAATAGACTCTGTACATAGTACTTAAGATACTGGGTCTCCGCCCTATTGAATGAAAACAGACCTAAAATGTTTAGTCACTTTGGAAAACCTCGTCTTCTGTGTAGAATGTATGAAAGTATGCAATACCTAGATTTTAATAGCCTCAGAATCATGAAGCATTTGCTTGCCTAAGTACCAGGCTCATCGTCTTTCCTCTAAGACTGTTTGTCTGCTTGACTTGGGGCTGACGGTAGCACGCCCCTATCTTTGCTGTGCTTTTCTCTTTCAGGGACTCGCACTGGCACATTTCGTGTGGATTGCGCCTCTGCAGGGCATTCTGCTGATGGTGCTGCTCTGGGACCTGCTCCAGGTTTCTTCCCTCTGCGGCCTGGCCTGCCTGATAGTCCTCGCCCTTTTCCAAGCAGGGTTAGGGAAAATGATGATGAAGTACAGGTAGCAGTCTGTTGTCGTCTGAAAAGGCTTTAAATCAAGGTTTTAAGAAGCTCATTCTAGTAAAACCAAGACTTGTCTAGGCACTGAATTGGGATCTATATGGTATCACTAAAAAAATGCATATTTTAAATTATACTTCCTATACCAGTGAAATATATTTGTTTATCAGTCCATACAACTTCTTTATAAATACATTAAAATTCAGTGCATATTTATCATTCATAATATTTAAGTAAAAGTGGATACAAAATTTATAAGAATTGGAGAAAATACATAAATTTTGTGTGAAGTTCTTTGGTTTCCTTGACTCTGATTCACAGATCATCTCAATTTCTTTTTTTTTTATTGAATGAATCCATGCTGCCAGTCATTGTTTATGGTAGGGAATTTCCAGAATTTGTCAGCGAGAGTATGATAGACACTATGCAAATTTTAGTCAGGTCGTTGCTTGAATCTCAAGTTGTATACCTTTTCCATCTTTATTTCTTTTATATATTTAGTACAGGTTCTCACTATGCAGGTTGGGCTCATAGTGATCCTCCCATTTGCAGCCTCCCCAGCACTGGGATTGCAGGCATGTGCCACTGCACCCACACGGTTGCTGGCTCAGCACACCCCAGGGGCCTATGGTGCCAGAGATCAAGCCCCTGTTTCTACACTTGCCAAAGCAGGCACTTAGTCTGCTGAGCTATCTTGCCAGCCCTCCATCTGGTTTTTGAAATAGAAACAATAACTTTTCATAGACTGTCATGAAAATCACGGATAGAGTCTAGAATCCATTATATATAGTGTATAACACATGGGAGGCATTTACTAAGTAGTAACTATTATTTCTACTACCAACTACTTGATAATAAAATAAATGCCCATCTGATTAATAAAAGAAATGCAGCTCTTCTTAAAACTTCGAACATATTTTTTTCCTTCTGAAGTACTGGTGTTGAACCCAGGGCCTTGTGCATGCCAGGACCTTGAGTAAGTATTCTACTACTGAGCTATTTTCTAGCCTTTTTTATAAATTACATTTTAAGATATGGTCTTGCTAAATTCCTAAAGCTACCTTTGAACTTGAAATCCTTATGCCTCAACCTCCTGAATAGATGTGATTACAGGCAGGCACCCCCACAGCTGGCTTGAGCAGTCCTAAACAGATAGTTGGACTTATTCCCACTATTTGTTGATTGATTTACAGAGATCAGAGAGCTGGAAAGATCAATGAAAGACTTGTGATCACCTCAGAAATGATTGAAAATATCCAGTCTGTTAAAGCATACTGCTGGGAGGAAGCAATGGAAAAAATGATTGAGAACCTAAGACAGTAAGTTTTCATAACAATACTGCTACCAATTTTATTGTTAATATTTAAAAAATGAATCTATCATGTTGGACTTTCAGTTTATATTTGAAGTTAGTGTCAATGGAACAATTGTATTGAGATATGTCGGCATTCAAGCATTAGTCACATAAAGTTACTATAGTTTTGAATAGTTGATCCAGAGTTACATTGTGTTACAAAGATATTCATACTTTATGAGAGAATATATTTATATTTGCTTAATACTCTTATTTTGTTAAAATAATTATTATGATGCTGGAGGCGAGTTAAACTTTCAATGGAAATGATACAATATGTAATTCTAAATCCAATAAGTGAGTATTATTATATGTTATTTTTTATGTATTATAACTAATGAACAATGGTAAAAACCTCTATTTGGTCAAATTATGTTTGTTCTTTAATTTAGGAGTAATGTCATGTGGTAGTATTCTTGCTTTGTATTCATATAACCTGCTCATTAAGGTGAAGTCAGATCAAGTAGCCATTTTCTGAGAAAGGAATATACCTAGTCATATACATGGCACCTGTACACAGTTGTCCCAGATAATCTTTCACTGGTTAATAAAGATCACATCCAGTAAAAGAGTGCAGCATAAACTGAGATGATTTTAGTCAGAATGTAGACTAGAGCATGAAGCCACTTTTCAGTAGTTGAGTTTCATGTTCTATGAACTGAGATAAAAATGTTGTAGGAGACAGCAGGAGTATATCACTAATTAGAAAGCTAACTTCAGGATGTATGGCACGTGAAAAATTCTTAGGAAAAATGTACTGAAAGGAGAGTATTCCTTGGGAGGGTTGGAACATAGATTATCAAGGAACTTGATAGACAATAGTTAACTGAGCTACAGGTGTGTGATTGGAACAACAAATGAAATAGTGAGATGTTAAGTCTTTGCCATGTAAATAGAAAGAGTACAAAGTATTTATTTCTCAAACATTGTCAGTCACCTGTTTTTGTTATGCCTTTCAAGACAAATCCAGGAAAGGAATCTCATTTTCTTTCCTGAAACACCCTTGAGGATCTCAGGAGAACTGTTCAGTTGGTAGAAGTTGTTTTTTCCTCATTAACAAGTGAAGGCTTCATCACATTGTACCTACAAGCATGGGGATGGCCAGGGTGAGGAGGAGTTTATCAGCAGATCTGGTTTTCTCAGGCCTCAGGAAAAACCCATGGCCAGGTTATTCTCCAGGCTGACTTTTCTTGACAGTTTTTTTTTTCTTCTTCCTTAAATGATGAAATCCATTCTTCCTACTCTGTATTTCTGTTCAACTAATTCTTGTAGCAAACATCTGGTTTTATCTTGTATAATCCCACATGAAATTGTTACCTAAAAATGTTGGAAAGTATTCATGTAAATACGGAAAGCAAGAATTGCTTCTACTCAAGAGAGCAAATACAATGTTCTGGACGCATTGACAGAATGCATTTCAAAGGGGTGATTACCTCAGTCCCGGCCTCTGTGGAACTAGGCAAAAGGCTGTGGTGCAAAGCTCCTGGAAAATCTGTTCTTTTATTGCTCTTTTGTGATAAAGTAACTTCCAATATTTTATAAGAAACTGATAAGCTATCTTTATGATTTAGCATGTTAATGATTTTATTATGGTGAGTACTACTTTCTGGATTATTCTTTTAAGTGTTCTTAGATCCCTTATTCTTCTCTTGTATGACCTCTTCATTTTTCTCAACTGTTTCTTTTTTAATTTTTTTAAAAAATCATTTATTTATTTATTTGGTACAAGGTCTTACTGTGCAGCTGAGACTCCTAGTGATCCTCCTATCTTAACCTCCCCAGTGCTGGGGTTATAGGTGTGCACCATCATGCCTGGGCTTTGGGGGCTAGCATGGCATGAGGCACCAGGACCAAACGTAGGTCCTTGTGCTTGCTGGGCAGACACTTAGACCATCAAGCTATCTCCCCAGCCCTCAAGTGTTCCTAATGTATTTCAGCTACAACTGGGACATTTTGCTAACACTTTTGTAAACTTAAAATATATGTATATGTATTTATTTGATACATAATGTATATTTTTATTAAAATGTACAATAAATAAAATTATAGTAGCAGTATTTTCTCTGATTTTAAAAGTACTACTGTATATATATACATATACATATATAAATATTTTTTTTTCTTATTGAGGAAAAGGATATATATTGCAGATTCTGAATATCAGATCCTTGGCTATACTGTACTTAAATCCTGACAAGTGCTTAGCAAGGGAGGAATTATATTTCTTTTCTTAAGATGACATTAGAGGAAAGAACTACTTGCTTAGGATGCCACTGTAGCTGGTAAAGCCCACGCACAAACGTATGTGAGATTCCAAAACCCTACTCTGTCTTCAGTGTCCGATTCTGAAAAAGGCAAACATTAGATCCCACTAGACCGACCCGAGTCTATGCTGGGAATGCTCAATTCTATTTCCAGCAGTATGCTTAGGATTGCATTTTCTTTTTTCTTAAAGATTCAAGGAAAATAGGATCCCTCCGAGTTCTGCCACGTGAGAGTGAGAGTCACTTCCCTGAATCATAGATGCCCATGGGACTAGCACCCGAAGAGCAGGGGCCCTGCAGCCTTGGCCTGAGCGCAGCCACTGCCTCGGCCCTCGACCCTCGGCCCTCGGCCCTCGGCCTGCCCCTTCCCTGTGGTGCGCGCGCCTGTGCCTGGGCGAGGCCTGGACAGGCAGCTGAGGAACACACCACTGTGCATGGGGCAGTAATGCTGTGTTTTCTGCGGGGCCTTTGGGAGGAGCAGTTAAGCTTTAAAAGTCCTTTCTTTAACCAGCTTTTCTTATAACTTTGTTGTTGTCGCTGCTTTTAACCAATTTTGCACGTTTAAATCTGATAACCTAAACTAATTTGAAGATAACATCATGCGACACATCAACTATTGTTGAGTTCCTATTACTTTAGTGAAATTTTGTATCATTTCTAGTGCTTTTTGTTTTTTCACTCTTTTGTATTCTTTAAAAATAAAAAATAAAACAGAGGGAAAGGCGGGATCATGGGTGACTGTGGGGATTATGGCTCCTGAGAGGGCAGGGCTGAGGTTCAAGGCTCCATTGTCCTCTCTTCTTCCCAGCCTCTGTGCTTGTTTCCTGACTGTTGAAGCATTTGAACCTCACCTATGTGTCAATAAGTAGTTCGTATTTGCGACTCAGACTAGAAAGTTGAAACTGTCATCTGATGGCAAAGAATTACACTGCAGTGGGAGGTAGGGGATATGGTATTTGCTCCATAATTTCCAGGACTCTTGGGCTACGGAGCACTCGGGTCCTTTTCTGAAATACAGCTTCTGGAAACCTCCTGCACACTCATCCATCAGTGTCTGCGGAACTAGGTCTGAGAGGGCCGTGGAGTAAGGGTCTGTGGCTCATTTTACTCATGCTAACATTGAAGAAACATTCCTCTGACACACAGATGTCGCTTTGTTATTCCTCAGAGCCACAATAGAATGTCTAAATTGTTGAGAATCCATTTGGCTATCATAAACTCTTTTTCATAAACCACATTACATTGCCTTCTTTTCCATACTCAACAAAAAGTCAACTAGCTAACTAAAAAAGAAAATCATCACCCTTTATAAATCTTAAAGGTAAATAATGATGCATATAATAATTGATTACTATGAAAACCTTAATAATGTTTGTATGTGTTTGTGACAAACATTGCTATGTGCATTACTGTCTTCCTATTAGGCAAAGTAACAGGCCCAGGAGATCCTGTCCAAGGTTACATAGCTCAGATAGGTTATGGCCAGGATCAGAAATGCTGTAGAGCCCATGTTCAAATCTTGTATTCCAAAACACCTGATATTTGAGAAAGAAGATAACATCGCAAATCTTTTCTTCTTCTTCTTCTTCTTCTTCTTCTTTTTTTTTTTTTTTTTTTTTTTTATAGAACAGAACTGAAACTGACCAGGAAAGCAGCATATGTAAGATACTTCAATAGCTCAGCCTTCTTCTTCTCAGGGTTCTTTGTAGTGTTTTTCTCTGTCCTTCCATACGCGCTGCTCAACGGAATTATACTTCGAAAAATATTTACAACCATCTCGTTCTGTATTGTTCTGCGCATGGCAGTCACTCGGCAATTTCCCTGGGCTGTACAAACATGGTACGACTCTCTTGGAGCAATAAACAAAATACAGGTAAAGTGGCATCACTGCATATCACATGCTAGGATTTTGCAGAATATTAGAGTTTCTCTAGCAAGCAAATTCTCTACAGATGAACTATTGGTCTTAGACGTATCTATCAGATGCACAGGATTTCTTTTCTTAATGTATATATTAGTGCTTACAATTGAAATGAACTGAAGTCCTACAGAATTATTTTAAGTTAAAAAAATTAAAAATAATCATTTCTATAATCTGCAGTGTCATTCAAGAAATTAATAGATTATTTCTAATAAACTGTAAATGTGCAAAGTGATTGAAATGGAAATACCTTTTCCCGGGAAGTTATAAAACTTGTCAACTATTGCTGGGAATGTTCATATTAAAATTTTCCCAGAATTTCACCAGACAGTTTGATGAATGTAAGTGACCATCTGCCATGCTAAATACTTTAAAATTCCAGCTTTGCTGATGAGGTTGCCAGCTGCCAGAAGTTTTGAAACCTTCAGTGAGGAGATTCAAGTAATACAGAGCTAATTGAAAGAATGGTGTATGTTGAATAAGCAAATGGAAATCTTTCACTATGGCCTTCAAATATGGATTTAAATATTTAACCCAGAAAATAAATCACTGTGGTAGAGATTTATTTTCTGGGTTAAAGGATGAGAGAGAAACTTTTACGTGATTCTGCCACTATTTTATCTATGCTGGATATTCTAGAACTTTTTGTTTGGGCTTTACATTTTTAAAATTGTAGTTGGATGCCAGCCCTCAACTTCGGAGGTTGCTTTCATACCTCGCCCCAGCCCGCCCCGTGCAGGACTGCAGCATCTCGAGGAATGTTATCTAGTTATGTATCTAGGTCCTCCTTCCCTGCACGCTGTGGCAGCTGCCCATCAGAGCACTGCCCTATCTAGTTCATCTCGCTCTCTGTCAGCCAGCTTCCCCAATTATGTTGTGCATTTGATGCCTGAGAATGTGCGAGTCAATTTAGATAAAGTAGTGACTATAGCTGAGAATAATAGTTTTTGTGAGGATAATCTTATTTCCTCACAGCAGAGAGACAGAGAGACAGAGTGAGAGTGCAAGAGCAAGGGAATGAGCGCGAGAGAGACCATTCCAGATGGTGTGTATCACAGGACCGGAGACTAACTGAACAGGAATCCAAAGACAGAGAAACAAAACTGGACTAGGAGAAAAAAAGAGAGAAACCGAAAGATAGAAAGAGAAGACAGCAGAGAAGAATGCCAGGCCAGAACCAGGTTTTCCTCAGGACTTCACCCAGTAGAAGATGTCAGGATGCACATTAGGCTTTCACTTCCCTATGAAGTGTGTGTTAGAATCTCTAGAAGAGCCTCACTCTTACAGTCTTAGCTGGATGACTTTAAGCTAATGATATCAAATCTTCAAGCTTCTTCACCCAGACATGTCTCATTTAAAATGTACTACAAAGGTGAAGGTGTTGGGTTTTTTTTCTTTGTTAACTTTCAGCTGAGGTAAATGGTTGGCAATTCAGGGGCATTTTGTAAATTCTTTAGTGAAATTAAAACGTAATAGTATCAAGGATTAGTCGTATATTAAAATCTTATGTACAAAGAGTCTCATAACATACCATGTATTTTAAGAGCACATGGCAGATATGATGACTTGTGGTGCTTGTCAATTAATTTTGGTACACTATTACATAGTTTTTTGTTAATCTCTAGTTGTTAAACTCGATTTATAGGGCTGACGAGATATCTCAGTGGACTAAGCGCCTGCTTAGGCAAGCACAGGGACTGGGGTTCGATCTGAGACACCACAAGCCATGCTGGCCCTGTCCCCAGGTGTGGGACCTGGTGACTGAGACTGGACATGGTGGCACATGCCTGTAATCTCAGCACTGGGGAGCTGAAAACAGGAGGATCACTACAAGTCCAAGCTATGTAGTGAGACCCTGTACCAAATACATTTTAAAAAATCTGTTTATAAGGTGCAGAACTATTATAATACAAATAGATGTAACAATGTATTAATGCCATTCTGATTCTGCTATCTTTTTGTTCTCTGTAATAAATAGGATTTTTTACAAAAGCAAGAATATAAGACCTTGGAATACAACCTAACCACTACAGAAGTGGTAATGGAGAATGTAACAGCCTTCTGGGAGGAGGTGAGGATTTGAAAAAATTGTTTTCTCTGAAGACTTGAGTGTCTTTTCTTTGTGAATCTGATTTCATCTGAATGAAAAATAGCATTAGCATGATGGTAGAAATGATACCAATTTTATAAATTAAGAAGCAGACACCTAGGAATAAGAAGTATGATATAAAATCCTCTTGCTTTTAAAGTCTTATAATTTGTTTCATATAACAAATTCAGAAGTCCAAAGCTCTTACTTTCTCAGGTTGGGTTGCAGACCTGGCTCTGCCATTTATTCTTTACATAATCCAAATCTAGTTACTTTAACATCAAGGAGCCTCTGGTATTTCATTTATAAATTGGAATATTTCGACGTTCATCTTGAAAATTTTTATTTGAAGACTTAACACATTTATATAAGTGTCCATCAGGATGCAGTTCATATATTAGTCAACAAAACAATGAAGAAGAATATACCAATGCATCTTTTTTCAGCAAGTTTTATTTTAAGTCCCTACAGAAAATTCTTATACATTATTTTTTAATAGATTTTTTTAAATTTAATTTTATTTTTTTCTCGTTTCACAACTTTTGTTTGTTTATTTATTTATTTTTATGGTCGGCTCAGCCTGCTCTGAGGGCAGGGCTGGTGCAGCATGTGGTGCTGGGGATCAAGCCATGGTCCCTGAAGCCGCCCAGCCTTTCCTAAGCAGGCGCTTTAGACCACTGAGCCATCCTGCCGGGCCCCTCTTATACATTATTAAGTCAGGAAAATATTAAAATTTTCAGCCTCAATAGAAGAAATACTTGATTGCCAAGAGCACTATCTGAGTTCCTACTTCTTTGTCACTTATAAATTTTTTTTTTTTTTTGTCTTTTTGAGACAGGGTCTCGCTATGCAGTTGAGGCTGGTCCTGCACTCACTTTTGTAGCCCAGGCTGGTCTCGAACTCACACCAATCCTCCTGCCTCAGCCTCCCAAGTGCTGGGATTACAGGCGTGAGCCACCACGCCCGGCTTCTTTGTCACTTATATCAGTTGAGTAAAAATAGGAGTTACAAGACCAATCTCTTATTCCTAAATCTTAGCTGATATCTTAATTATCCAATTATTCAATAACATATGATTTTATCAATATAGTGTCCTTTTACTTTATTTTAAAAAGACACAGGTAAAGGAATAACACCCTACCTGCCTAGCAAATGTAGTCTGTGGAGTACAGTGTGAGCCAGATTGGTTTCAGTACTCTGCCTTCAGGAACTTCAAATACCTTTCTAGGCATGAAAGGCCAATCATCATCTCTGACATACTTACTGCATCCCTCATGGCACTGCTTTCCAGCTCTGCCCCAAATCCCCCATCCCCCTCTGTCTCTACCTACTAAAGTAAGTAGTGCTTCTATCCCTGCTGTGTGCCAGAATCTAGGATACACACTAACTGTGTTCTGTCTCACTGAATTCTTTTCATCAGCTGTCTGTCACTGGAACAAAACCCCTGAGATAACCCCCTTCAGAAGACAAAAGATTAACGTTTGCCTCATGGTTTCAGAGACTTCGGGCCATGCTTAGCTGACCCATTGCTTGTTGGGTACAGCACAGTGGAGCAGCTGGCAGAGGGGCTAGCATCTTGGTGTGGGAACAAGCGAGAGAGAGACGGTGGCCCCATGATTTCCTTTAGGGACACATCCCAGAGTGTGACTTCCCCAATTGGGTCCCTCCAATGAAAGGTTCCACTCCTTCCAGACAACACAGTGGGCTGGGGGCCACGTTTTTAAAACAAGCCTGTGGGGAAAGGGGCTGGAACATATCAGATCCAAACTGCAACATTTTATAACACTCCTATGACACTCCTACTCCATTTCACTGATGAAAAATTTCAGACTTTGAAAAGCTGAGACTTGGCTCAACTCACATCATTGAGAAGCTGAATTGTGGGCTCAAATGTCACAGTCTAAAGCACATTCACTGATCCATTGGCTACTGTGGGGCCTTTGGTCTTAACTGTCACCTCTTGTCCTCCAGATGGCTTTTGTGCAGCTTGGTGGTGCTTGTTGAACCTCTGCTGTCATGTGAGGGACTTCACCATCTGCATGATGGATCCTCCAGTATTTCTCTTAGTTCTGGTATTTCCCAGTGACGTCAGAAGTGTTCTCTCTTCATCATATCCTAATTTGTTGGTGATAAGATTTAACCTGCCTTGGAGATGTCACACTCTGCAGTCTCTTGCTTGGCCCAGGACTTGGTAGTCCTCAGATTTCCTGGTCTCCTGATCCTACCTTTACTGCCTCTCCATTTCACAGAAATTTCTGATTCTCATTCCCTTTTGGATTTCCCCTCAGGTTTATACCGCTCTTATTCCAAGACCAGTCATTCTTATGCTTCTCCCAACTGCACTCTCAGTTCCCTTTTCATTTGCTTTTTCTTTCTCCCCTTGTGTAAAATATTGACTTTATTACCTTTGAAGGAGGAAGTAGTATCTAGGAAAATTATACACTACATTCAGCTGCAAGTTTTATACATTTATTGTTTTAGTCTCAGTTGGGCCTATACTCTTTCTTATATAATAATTTCATTTATTTATTTTTCTTTCTTTTTTCTTTATCTATTTGCTGTAAGATGACACTAGGCAGTTCCAACTTGTGGTGAACCTCCTGGTTTCAGCCTACTTGGTGCTGGGGTTACAGGTGTGCACCTCCAGGCCTGGACTCAGTGGCCAGCTCAGTGTGTCCAGGGTCAGGGCCAGTGTGGCACGTGGTACTGGGGATCAAACCCCAGACCCTGACCTTGCCTAAGCAGACACCTAGTCTGCTGGGCTATCTTATGGGACCTAATTTCATTTATCTCTAATTAGTTGCCTTTGATTTCCCTGAAAGCCATTCCAGAGTTTTAACCACTTTCCTGAACACCCCAAGCTTTCGGGATCCGCCCACCCGTGATAGGTGGCCTTGTCTTCTACAATACAAAGAAACAGGAGATCATCATTGCATATGAGCACTTCCAGTTTCTTGTTGACCCTTGTAATGGCCTTTTCATCCTTATTTTCAGTCCAAGAGAAAGAAACATGTGTCCTGCTTCCACTGTGGTCCCCATTTCCTTGTTTCTTAAAGCAGGAACTGCAGTTATGCTCTTTGGAAGCTCCACCTTCTTTTTATCAACTGTTTCTCTGTCGTACTGAAGTATTTCCAAGTTTAAAGACTTCCCTCCCTGTGCCCATGTGACCTCGTTCCCCGATCCTCATCACCCCTCTTTTCTGCTGTCAACACCGTTCTCATTTCTTCACTGTGGGCTTCTCTCGACAGCAATCTGGATTTTGCCATCGCTAAGTATTACAACTGCCTTTTCCTCAAGAATGTATCACTGAACTTGGTGAACTACTCTGAATTGTGGCTTTTAATTCTTCCCCACCTGCCACTTCAGCAGTGTAGGCCCACCGGGTTCCCCTGAGCATCTTCCAACATTCTGTGCTGACAGCGACCTGACCCAGCTCCACTGACATCAGTGAGCTGAGGACCCTTCCACACAGACCTCTGGCCCTCATTTCTTCCCTGAGCTTCATGTGTGCTTCTCGACTTCCAGCATGTTTGGCATGCACTCGCCAGTCCTTACCTTAACCTTCACAAACTCACCCTGCCCCAAATACTTCCATCTGCTTTGACAACATCACTGGAGAGGAAAATCCCTGAGGAGTTATGTGACTCCTCCCTTATCCTGAACCTGAGAGCAGTTAAAGCTTTCTATTTATGTACAGGGAAGTTGAGGCGTGAAGGGTTTATATAAACAGAGCAAGGTTACTCAACTGCGTAGGGCAGAGCTAAGATACCAGCCCCGTGTTTCCTTGACTTAAGGCCTTTGCCACTTGCCAGATTAACACTTAGATCTTTTTTTTTTCTTTTTAAAGAATTGACTGATGCTTCACAATACACAACATGCTTTCCTATCTATCAACTCACTTCATGCTCTCAACAACTCAGGGAACTTAAGCTAAAACTATTTCTGATGCATTGTCTGACTTTGCCCACCCAGCTGAGAAGGTAACAGGCAGGCTGGGATAAAAATGACGGGTACCATAGCCATCTGTTCTCTACTCTGGGGGGCCCATAAGGGTGGAAGATGTTCAGTTCTGTTAGAAGTCAAATAGATACAATCAAAATTAATAGTGAAATTCCATTTTTACATATAAAACTACATACACACAGAGAAAGATAAAACCAAATCAAATCCAATATGCAGGTGTCATTCCTGCAAACTAGTATTCTCATACATTGCTAGAAGGAAATTTGGGACTATGTTTTGAAAGACTTGGGATTTTATATATTTCTCTGGAAATTCTACCGTGAGAATTTGTGCTAAACCAAGAAATTAAAAAATGTGCCTCAAGTTTTATAGCAAAGTTTGTGGATCATAGAACTATTAATCAAACTAAAAGAGAATCTGTTGAATACAGAGCTATCTACAACTTACCTGTGCTCTGTGATACTTTCCTGTAAATGACATGTGTAGTGTATTTATGACTTATGATGTCAGAAAAAAATAGGTCACAAGTCTTAGGCATAATTTTTGTGAACATTGTAAAAATGGCTATTGTCTTTACTTGGAAGAGTAAAAAATAATCAGTTAAAATGTTAAATGTGGCTATACCACAGGTGATTTCTATGTTCTTCTTTCTACATTCACATTCTTCAAATTTCCTGAAATAAGTGTCTTTTGGGATCAGAATTAAGAGTTGCTAATAACAGCAATCTCTTGTCAGTCCAGGTTCTTTTTAGTTTGAAAGAGCTGTTTCTATGTATAGAGCCCTTCGTCATTTTGCTGTGTGTGAATGGAGCAACCAGTCACCATGCTTCAAAATGTCATTTCACCTCTGAGTCACCCTTGCATCCAGATCCCTTTTCCTGGAACACTGTAACCATTTCTTGGTTTTATGAAGTCCCACTTCTGGCTTTCACAGCTGGCTTCTAGGTCACTAACCTGGTCGAGTTGAGGTGGTTGCCCTCCCAAGGCTACTCTTACAGGACCTAATGCACTGCGGCACCTTGCACATTGATTGCAATGTTAATATCCATTCACGCGTCATTGTCCCATATGGGATATTTGAAGTGGTCTATAATGTATACATGATACCTAATAAGTACCTATTAGATAAAGAGATGAATAAGGACATAATAAATGCCTTTGAGTCACTTTTTCATATATTTGGTACAGGGTCTCACTACACAGCTCAGACTCAGCAGTGATCCTCCTGTCTCAGACTCCCCAGCACTAGAATTACAGGGGTGTGCCACCATACCTGGTCATGGTGGTTGGGTGGTGCACTTGGAGTGGGGCCAGCATATCATGTAGTACCTGGGATCGAACCTGAGTCCTTGCGCTTGCCTAGGCAGGTGCTTAGACTGCTGAGCTATCTCCACAGTACTGAGTCACTTTTTTAGGCTTCGTTACCCACTCTACACAAGTTTAGCTTTTAGTTGTTAGATCCCTGAGGGGAACCATTAGCTACCCACATCATAAGAACTTGAAGTGGACTTCAAGTTTAATTATTTGTGTATACACTAAAAGAATTTAGAAAAACTTTTGATGCGTTTGAGTGCTGACTTGTTAATTTTTCTGTTTATTAATGTTGTCTAGATATATTGAGTGCATTTTTGTCCAAACTTTAGAATGAACTTTGAGTTGATTTAAGTGATGGCAAATAAATGAGCTAGGAAGGCATTTGTCACTGTCAAGTAAGTCACCTAAATACGGCTTATTTTTTCTCAGTAAAAGTGTGACTTTAAGATACAGATAATGGGGCTGGGGTTATAGCTCAGTGGCATAAGCACTTACCTGGCAAGTTCAAGGTCCTGAGTTAAACCCTTGGTAAAAAAAAAAATATATATATATATATATGTATATAATATATATATAATATATATAATATATATAATATATGATATATTTTAATAATTCTTAAAGTTTAATAATTAAACAAAGTGTTTTCTCCTTCAACTCATTTCTGAAATTTAACTCTAACAGATAAGACATAGATCACTTTAAGCTGGAAATCTGGGTGAAGTAAGATGTTACTTTTTTCAGCATTCTGGCTTGGCTTTTATGAGACCTTCCTTCAGGAGATCATTCCCTGAAGGCCCCCTTCTTTGAGTTCCAGATTTTTCCTCTCTTGAAGGGTAACCTCCTGAGAGTAGCACCCACTTCCACAGTGAGAGGCAGCTACTGCTGAGTAAAATGAGGGCAGGATAATCGTTTCACAGAGGTAGGTTGGGGAAACGACGGGCAGCAGGTGCAATCTCATGCTGGTTCATGTTAGGGGACTCCGGACACCATAGCTTTGGCGACTGGATACTGGTGATCTGGAAATAGGTTTCCTTAGGACGAGACACACCAGCTTCCTCCTGATCAATCTTTAGGGCTGTGTACTTTGACTTAAAGCTACTGCCTAAAGCTTCCATGGGAGTGCCAGAGAGGCAGGGCATTGTTCATCAGGAATCTGTCCCCCAGCTCTGATGTCAACAAATTCATTTGAAATCACCTGTAGTCTCATCACATTTATCATCCTCAATTATTAAAAACATGCTTTGAGTTCCTCAGAGGAAGCAGGTACCAGGGTAGACGTTAGGCTTGATCTGTGCTTCCTCTCTGTGACCTCCTGGTTTTGTGACTTAGGCCAGTTATCCTTCACAGTCAGAGAGTACATATTTGAAAGAAGAAGAAGATTCGGAAACCTACTTCATATGTTATGCTGAGGATCAAATAAACATGCGTATGTACTTAGCTTATAAGAAAAGGGTGTATATAATTTTTTAAGTTAAATTTATATTTAAAATTTACCAGTAGGCAACGATCTGAGAAAGGGCTCTTTTGTTTCCAAAATTACATTTGTAATTTTTAAATGTTTTGATGGTGTGCCCTAGAAACCCTGTGCTGTGTAGTTATATGCTGCAAAGTAATAATATTTGTTTTAAAAATGGATCATGTGCTTTGTGCCTTTCATACTAATCATATATAAAACAAGTACCTATGGAAAATATATAAAAAACATATCTCTTACTTTCAACAGGGATTTGGGGAATTATTCGAGAAAGCAAAACTGAACAACAGCAACAGAAAGATTTCCAATGGTGATAACAGCCTCTTCTTTAGTAACTTCTCCCTTCTTGGCAGCCCTGTCTTAAAAGACATCAACTTTAAAATAGAAAAAGGACAGTTGCTGGCTGTGGCTGGATCTACTGGAGCAGGCAAGGTAGTCTCTTATACCTTATTATTAGAATTTAATTTTGCACACATTATTCACGTTCCCCCTAATGAATCTACAGTTGAAGAAGGTAATTTGAAGTAATTCTTACAGGGGTATGAGAGTGCTTGGGTACAGTGTACTTTGATTTAAAGCTACTACCTAACGCTTCCATGGGAGCATGAGAGAGGAAGAGAAAGACAGAAGAAGGCTACAGTCTTTTAGAAAAATTACAAAATGTTCGACTGCAAGTAGCTGCATTCATAATTTTTTCTACCTTTTTATTTCTTTATGTTATTTCTACTGACTTTCTATTTCTGTTTTTCTTTTTTCTTTCTTTCTTTCTTTTTTTTTTTTTGTCTTTTTGAGACAGGGTCTCACTACGCAGTTCAGACTGACCTTGAGCTCACTTTTGTAGCCCAGGCTGGTCTTGAACTCACACTGATCCTCCTGCCTCAGCCTCCCAAGTGCTGGGATTAAAGGTGTGAGCCACCATGCGCAGCCTCTTACTGTTTTTCATAGCAGGACCTGGTATATGGTGAGCTTTCAGTAACTATTGAACAACTAAACCACCATTTTAAACAGTCCTTAGCACGTTTTATATCTGGTACAAGAAAATCATTGCTGAGGTTTGGTCTCAGTAACCAAGCAGTCCCTGTTGTGTTGATGTTAGAAATTTGGGGAATGGACTAAAACTTGCTTCTGATATATTGTGAAAAACTATTGCATGGGAGAAATTTTTTTTAGGAAATGATTTATTTGCCAGTAATCCTCTCCACACAACTCCAAGAACAACTTATATGAACCCAAGGGTTTTGTATACATGTCTGATAAGCACTAGTAGTTTCAAAGAAAAACAGCTAAATGAGTGAACTTTATTATCAGAAGAAATCTTGGACTGATCTTCAAAGATATGAGTTATCATGCAGTTATGATAAATGTGTATGTTGGTAACTATGGGAATTTTCCCAGAAGAACTGAAAACTTCATACTATAGCGATATCTGTGCACCTATGTTTATAGCAGCCCAATTTGTAATAGCCAAATCTTGGAAACAACCAAAATGTCCATCATTTGAAGAATGGTTAAAGAAAATGTGGTATTTTTATACAATGCAATACTACTCATCCATAAAGAATGATAAGTTTGAAGACTTCATATATAAATGGATGTATATTGAACATATACTCATTAGTGAAATAAACCAGACCTATATGTGTAAATATCGTATAGTCTCCCTAATATAAGAACTTTAAAGAAGAAAACAAGAACTTAAG
>PVJA010027128.1:0-28916 GCA_004027025.1 Myocastor coypus
TATAGAATGATTGTGAGGACAATATGCAATATGTCAACTTTCAAAGAAAAAAAGGGGGAAAAGGAAAAAAAAAGTAATGTGGATTTAGAAAGGTTAATGTTTAGTTGTTTGATCAATCTTATATACCTATATGTATTAATCTAAACTGATCCGATGATGAAAATATGTAATATAACCATTGTTAAATTTAAACAATAAAGGAATTGGAAAAATAAAATAAAATGGAACTCAGACTCTCCAATACATTTTTTCAATATGTGGAATTTAAAGGAAACTAGTATTTTAGACAAAATCATTATTTTGCATTTTAATTTCCTTAGGACTCAAGTACTGAAGGGTAAGGGGCTACAGTTACTTTTCCTGTAGGTAAGGTACTGAATTCCTGATTTCTGCTCCAAGTTCCTGGAGAGTTGATTCCTTCTCTGAGTAGCTATTCATTTCTATCTAATTTAATTCTCTTCAAAATAAGTAATGTGCTACAAAGGCTATCTTTCCTTCTGGGTATGATATTGACCATTTTTTTCAAAGATCAGATATTTGAATATACCTGGGGTTGTTTTTGTATGCTCTATTCTGTTGCATTGATCCTTATGTCTGTATAACATAGTTTTTAACATTACCTAGAGCAAACAGTAAAAAGAAATAATTAAAAGGATACATATAAAAGAAAAGTTATCACTTTTTTCAGATAACCTGATCCTTTTTATATAGAAGGCCCCCAAATTCCACTAAGTACTTCTTAGAATTAATCATCAAATATACTTGTTTAGCAGGATAAACAATCAATACAGAAAAAATCAATAGTGTTCCTATACAGAAATAATAAAATGGCTAAGAAAGTTAGAACATAATACCATTCACAATAATGTCAAGAAAAGTAAGTACTTGGGAATTAACCTAACCTAAGGAATTTTTAAAAAGGAAAACTACCTGTTTTGAAAAAGAAGATTAAAAAACATCAAAAAATTGGAAGTGATCCACAATTTCTAGATATTCCAAACCAATATTTTAAAATTGACTGTTATATTTTGTGTCTAAAAATCTCCCCAAATGCCTCAGATAATCAGGAGGAGTTGGATTTTCAGATTTCATTGTATCTAGAATATATGGTGATGGTAGAAAGAGTATGTGTATAATAAATCAGTCCAGTAATTGGCTTTGAAGTAGTTCTGGCTAGGATTAGGGTCTAAGTGCTGCACCTGTCCTCGTGTTTATAGATTACAAATATAACAGACAGAAGGGGTCTTGTCCTTCCCTCACCTGTTGTTTTGCTATTTTGTAAGTTCCATGAACTGCTTTCCTCTGTGATGGGCCTCTGCCAAACCACCATGCCTTGGAGCCAGCTGATTTGGACTGAGCCACTTTTGAGCAATGATGAAACCGTTAAGATTTTGACAACTCTTATAGATGGACTAAATGCCTTTTATATACAGGAATGTGCATGAGTCTTTGGGGACCAGGGCAAGAATGTTATGGTTTGAGTCTAGACATCCCCCCAAACCCTCATGTGGTCATGGGTCGGGGGGCTTTTCAGAGCTGGCTTTATCTAGAGCGAGCAACCACAGAATCAAGGGTTTGTGATTAACAAATCACTTTATTAATTCGTTTGACATAGTTTTGCCTAATATTTAGAGTATGCATGCTAGGGACTGGGGATATAGATCAGTGGCCTATCACCTACCTGACAAGCACAAGGTCCTGAGATTGATGCCCTTATATCCTACTCCCAGAAAAAGCCAATCAAATGAAAAGAAAAAAACTGAGTATAAATGCTACATCTGACCTAGAGTTGTTAGCCTACATATAGTATATGAGGCAGAGTGAGTCTGTGTTCTCTCCTTTGTTGCTTTTGCTCCCTTTTAGGCACCATGAACTGTTCTCTGCTATGGCCATCTGTCAAGCCACTCTACCTTGGAGCCAGCCAATTATGCCCTGAAACATCTAACAATGAACTCTGAGCCAGATAAACCTTTCTTGCCTTAACTTTGAGTGTTGGGTATTTTGTCTCAGCAATGAGTAAAGTAATGACAACAATTGTCATTCTTCCAAAACTGGTGTAGAGTAAACACCAATGGGACTTCTTACACAACTAGAGAAAACAATGCAAAAATCATATGGAACTGAGACCGGAAGGTCGGGCATGGTTAAAACTGGCTAACAAGTAAGATTTGACAAGATCTTCGGGCACATGTACGGAGAAGTTATTAGAACCCTGTGTGTGTACTTATGAGAATTTGAACAGGATTTTCATAGGATGCCATAGACCTGGTACCATGTAGGAAATATGAAGAGACAGTTGTCATTAAGTGCTCACTATGGTCCATCTTTATGATAGCCCATGCTACATGTAGGATGTATTAATTTTGATTTTACCCCCCTTTCTACTCAATCCAGTTTTGCTCTGTAGAGCTTGCTTTTCTACTCATCCCTCTGTTTCTTTTTCTATATTTAATAAGACTTGGCCACAGTTTGCTCTTATCTTTGACCTATTCTTTATTCAGGACAGAACGTAACTAGACATCACCTCCAGAAGGAGACTCTGATGTCCAAAACCCAGTAACAGAACCACAAGAGAGTCACAATAGGAAAAGAGAACTGGGTAACAACAGAAGGCAAGAGCTATCACAATCCCTGGCTCCAAGTTTTGGTATCAAGCTATGGTGATAAAAAGAGCATAGTACTGTTTTATTTTCAGCTTGAAAACAAGAGAGAAAATCACATTCTTAGGCTTGTTCATTGTGCTGAAATTAAATACAACACACTGTAATTTTCAAAATCAATATATCAGTATGAGTACAAGTGTTAAGTATGTTAAAACAGTACAAGAAAATAAGCATGTTGTCAAGTGTGGACTGTGCAATAGTTACTATTTTGTAAATCATGTTAAGGTGTTGGATTCTGATGCTTGCCACATTCTGTTTCTTTTGTGAGGCATTCTGTTTTGTTAGAGCCAAATCTAGATGTGCTGATACCCTTACTACACAATAATTTTTACTTCTTTCTCTTCATCTCAAACTGGGATAAAAGCAATCCAAGGTTATTCTGTGATTTAACATGAGTTATGCAAAAGTACTTAGTAATCTTTTATTAGTTCATGTAGTAGATAAATTATTTTTATATAAACACATACATTAAGAGAAAATAAATTCATGTGCATGTACTCTAGCAAAACACTTATGACTGCATGGCAGTGAGTATGATCTGTTCATTTTCCTCAGTCATTAGACACACTTTAGAAAAGTTTAAGAAGTAGTGGTACAAAGTAAGGACAGAGGCTATTTCATTCAGTTTCACTTGTTGCAATACACATACATGACATTTAGGTCATCTGTTTGTCCTTTATATAAACCAGTATTTGTACATACATATATTTTTCCACATATGACATGACAACTTATAAATTATTAAAATAATTTTCTTCCAAACTATATTAGATATATGAGTAAAGTTTTTAATTTATAACTAGTAATGTAATTTTTAAAAATTATTTATTTATTTATTTATTTATTTATTTATTTATTTATTCGTTTGTTTGTTTGTTGGTTTGGCACAAGGTCTCCTTACACAGCTCAGAGTTGTACTGTGCTGTCTCAGCCTCCCCAGTGCTGGGATTACAGGTACATGCCACCATATTTGGTTTCAGTGGCTAACACTGTGTGCTCTCAGTTCCTGGCCCAGCACAACATGTAGTACTAGAAACGATCCCAGTTCCTTGTGCTTACAAGGCAGGTGCTTAGATCACTGATCTATGTGTTGGCACCTTGTAACATAATTTAGAAGCAACTTTATTAAAAGAAATATGGAGATCTATCTATTTTTCATCCAAGAGAGGCCATTTCTATGAAACATTTAAACAACTATAAAAGTATAACAATAAAAATATCAGTCACATCACATTGCCATCTCTTAAAGAAATACATGAGTGTTTGTTTGTTTGTATTATGCCTGGCTCACTCTGCCCTGAGTGTGGGGTTGGCACAGTATGTGGTGCTGGGGATTGAATCACAGTCCCTGTGGTTGCCTAAGCTTGCCTAAGCAAGTGCTTTAGGCTGCTGAACTATCTTGATGGCCCAGACTATTTAATTTTAAGTGATTTTAAATTTTCCACATAGTTGTGTGGTACCGTTTACTCACGATGACAAATCATTTTAAAATACTTTTTCATGTACTTCAGTAATAAGATGCCATTAGTAACACTGTAAACATTCTCAGCCTCAATGTGTGACCTAGAGCATGAATGATGAGTTTACAAAACTTATTTTAAGAAGTGAATAGATAGATAGCTAGTGAACATAATTCTTTATGTCTTCATAATCTCAGACTGCGACAACCACCTGGCTGAGGTATAACCATGATCCCATTGGCAGATGGAAAAAGCCAATAGACTGCTGAGTTATATGCTGGCTGCCAGCTGTAAGGGACTGTGGTGGTCAAATAGTCATCTAGATTTAATACCAGTATTTGCATACCCAGTACCCTCTGAAAACCACATATGACCAAACTATTGTTTCTTTAAGGAAGACAGAATATTTTTGTGCTTCCTGGATTGAGCCTTTATTTCTTAGGGCATCTGTGTTTTGTACAAAATCTTTCTGCAAGTGTGTCTGTAGCCATCTTCCATCCAGTCACTGTGCCTAGGCTAACCCCTTTGGGTTGCTCTGAAGTGTAGTTAGTCTCTAGTTTAGTAAGCCAATCTTAAACAATTAACCCCTTCCCCAAATGGCTCCTAAATAAAGACTCTCAAATATGCCAGGCATTGTGTGGAGGAGTTACATTGAGAATATAATTTCATGATATTTCTGCAGTTTATAGTAACTGTGGGCTTTTCTTGTGGTTAATGCTACTGGCCTTGTCTGCTTTTTCTCTGGACCTGCCAATCTGACTCCCCACACCCCAGGATGACCTTGTGTTCCTGTAGACAGCTTTCCCACTGTGAGTGCTGGAGGTAACATTCCCAACTTCTTCATTCTTTTCAGTTTATATTTAGTTTCTCTGCAGTTTATAGGTTTCCTGTTTGCTCTTTCTCAATTCCCAGAGACTGACTTCTTAGTTTTTTTCTTCACTAAGTTGTTTTGCAGGTGTCGCAATTCTAGGTTCCAGAGAGGCTGTATTTCACTACTAATCTTTATTCCACCTTTATTAGTTTCCTCAGGTGGTAATCTTAAATGTATAAATTTTAATTGTTTTAAGTACTCTTTTAAAGTATAATTTGAAAATTACGATCTTGCTTGTCACTTTTACAGTATTTGGCTTACATTTTAATTTAAACATGATAAACATCACATCTCCTTTATATTCCTATGAAATATAATTTTCTTCAATATAATTATAGACTTGGGAAAAGCAGAGTTAAATGTACTAATTTTGTGTATTTTTCAAGTTGTTGATTTACCTGCTTCAATTTTTTAGTGTAACTGAATTATGGAATAAAAATCTATCTGAATAATTTACAGGTATTTTCAAAGTGTAATGGGTATGAGAAAAATATGGAACAACCCAAGTTGGATAAAGATCAGAATCTTTAAACACAGATTCACAGGTTTTCCCTCAAATTCTAATTTTGTGCATTATTCAGACAACAAATTTATCTTTCTGTCCAAGTCATTTCTGTTACATGCCTTCCTAGTATCATGACTGTAGAAACACTAGAAGAATGTTTCTAAATATGTAATGTTAATAGACTTGATTCTCATGTCAGCATAATAGTTCCTACTCATAAAACAAGTACATTTTAATAGCCCATAAGTAATTTCTCTTAAATTTCTAAGAGCTGTCATAAAAGTTACAGACTATTGGCAATTGATGAAGATGTGGAAAAAGTAATTCAAAATTTATTTGTAATTATTTTTTGGTCAGCGGTCATAGCTAACATAAACAAATATGAAGTTTATACATTCACATAGTTCTGATGTTATGCTTGATATAAAAGGAAAATAGCTTTTTGACACGGATGGTCAAGTAGTTGTTTTATAAATGCTGATATTTTTGTCATGTTATGTAATTCATACTGTACTTTGTATGGTTAGCACTATGAAAGCTATTAAATATTTTTCTCATAATTCAAAACTAGAGGTTGGGATTAAATAATAATCTAGTCACAATTGCTTTGAGTTTATCACTATACAGATATAAAGTATGAATTTTTTTTTTGGTCTTTTTGAGACAGGGTCTCGCTATGCAGTTGAGGCTGGTCCTGTAAAGTATGAATTTAATATAATTATTTAATTATAAAATTGTATAGCTTAACTTTTTAAGATTCTGTGTTGTAAAAATGCAAGTTTTACTAATTTTAAAAAATTTTTAAAATATTTTTCTTGCTTGTTTTTTAAATATATTATTCAGAGACATATGTGTTTTGTAAGACAAGTACTCTAAGTTTATATGTGCTACTTGCTTTAGGTAGACCAATTACAAAAAGATACAGATATTTAAAACTGACAAAGTATAAGGCAGTAATTTGTTTTAGTGAGGTGATTTACCAATAGAAAGGAATCTTTCATAGTATTTCTTTAGTAAGCTTTCTTACTTCATTAATATATTATTTAATTTAAATGCTACAGGCGCCTGGCAGGATGGCTCAGTGGTCCAAAGCGCCTGCTTGGCAAAGCTTGGGTGGCTTCAGGGACCGCAGTTCGATCCCCGGCACCACATGCTGCACCAGCCCTGCCCTTGGGGCGGGCTGAGCGGCCATAAAAATGAGTGAATAAACAAAGATTCTGAAACAAGAAAAAAATAAATAAATAAAATTCTTTAAAAATTTTTAAAAAATAAATGCTACATTCTATGACTTTGATCTTATACATCATAGCCTACCTATATATTCATGTAGATACTTTTATTTAATTGACAGCTACAGTTAATAGGAAAAGTATAAAGGCCAAAGTAACTCGTTTATGTTATTTGCCAATAATGTCTACAGTTTTATTTCCCACAACATATCTTAGGTGACTCCTTGCTATTTTACAGATCTTTTGTCTCAATTCTCACATTGAAATTGTTAGAAGGCTTCTTGAAGTGATAAAGACAGGAGGGTTGGTTTTAAGAAGGTGTGAATGCACAGCAGGTAATAATGGGAGGAGGAGGAAAAGAGATGAATGAGATAATGGCAGAAAGTCCCCTGAGATAAGAAGAGAGTTTATCTTGAGATCAAAGAGAGACTTAAATTGTAGCAATGTCTAAAAATGAAAATTAATTAACCTTAATTTTATTTAGACGTCAATGTATCATTCACTTGATATTCATTCACACATTTATGTCTTTTTTGGAAGTTTTTAGAAATGAACATTGGCTCCTTAGGAAAACAAATCAAAAGAGAACAGCAACCACTGATGTACTGAATATTCAAACAATACCTTTCTCCTGATTTTTGCAGACACTTTTTTTTTTTTTTTTTTTTCGCAGAACCAGGGATTGATCTCAGGACCCTTCACTTGCTAGGCAATCACGTATTCTACTGAGCTGTTTCCCTAGCCACTGCAGACACTTTTAAAGTTCCTAATGAAGGACTTTTCACACATTAGAGATAATCTTTTAACTCACTGGTTTCCACGTGCCATAGCATTTGGCTATCCTTCCATTATAATTTGTATCCTCTCAAAACTTCATGCAGACTTAGATGGATTTTAGGCAGCTGAATCTAGAGTTTGTGACTGGTTCATAGTGAAATGCTGAGATAAAGGATCATAGGATTAAGGCTGGGGGATTGATGGATCACTCTACTGATTGGAATGGCACCATCCTAATCCCATCAGTCTGGATAAAATAAAAGGCCTGGAAAGAAGTCTTTTTTGCCCTTTTACTCTTGCTACATTTATTGTCTTCCACCTCTCTAGTTGTCAAGAACTTTTGTCACTCTTCCAAGTACTACTCTGTCTTAGAGCCAGCCTGTTATAGACTAAAACTTCTACAAAGGATGAGGTAGATAAACCTTTCCCTATTTAGCTTTGGTTGTCAGGTATTTGTCCCAGGAATGAGAGAAAATTAACAAAGACAGCTTCAAAGGTTGACTGCAGGGGCTACTGTTAAGAAATAGTGGCAGGGCTAGCCATAGAGCTCAGCAGACTATATAGCCTGCTTAGGCAGATGCAGAGACTGGGGGTTCAATCCCCAGCCTGCCCTGCCAGGTGCAGCCCTGGGATGCTCTGAGAATGAAATTGAGACTGGGTTTGGTGGCATATGCCTATAATCCCCATTGGTTGGGAGGCTGAAAAGGAGGATCACTATGAGTCTGATCTGTGTAGTAAGACCCTAGATCCTGTATTAAATACAAAAAAAAGAAACAGTGGCAAAGCAATTTGTTAAATACAAAAGTTTACTAAAAGTGAAAATGTGGGATGTGCTATCATTCTTCTGTGGAGCTAGTATCAGAATCTACAGCTCCTGAATCCTAGTCCAGTCATCTTTTTTTAAAATTTTTTTTATTTATTATTTTTATTCTTGTTTCAGAACCTTTGTTTGTTTATTCACTCATTTTTATGGCGGCTCAGCCCGCCCCGAGGGCAGGGCTGGCGCAGCATGTGGTGCTGGGGATCGAACCGCAGTCCCTGAAGCCGCCCAAGCTTCCCCAAGCAGGCACTTTAGACCACTGAGCCATCCCGCCGGGCCCCCAGTCATCTGTTTGAAGTTCTATGCCTGTAATTTAGTCTGTTGTCCCTTATCTCTGTGTCCTGGGCCAAAGCAGAGGTGAAAGTCAAGAGGATTCCCGAGTTTGAATCCTGAAGTCAAATCTAAGGTCTTTGAAATGACATTTTCTTTAAAATACTCATGTGTCAATGTTTTACCTTTCAGAAAAAATGTTTATGATTTTAAAAGGAAAAGCATTTCAATGGCTGAATCAAAATAAACAAAGAAATAACTCCATAATCAATACTCAAATGTCTCAGGTGGCCAGACAGATCATACATAGAAGTGAGGTTGCTACATAATTTATAGCAAAGGAGAGTAGCAAATTGGAGTGCTCTACCTATACAGGGCAGTCCTAGATTATTGCTATCAGGTAAGATTGGAGGTCACTATTGTTCAGGTAATTTTCAAAGAAATTCCATACATCTGGAGTTTTATGTGGAAACCCCCATTTTTTGAAAAAAACTGTGGACAAAATAAAACATGCATGTGCTCTTAATTCAATTTTGGGTTTGCCTATTTGTGGCACTTACCTTAAATGCTTTCTTTCAGTAGGACTTTTGGACAAGCAACTGTGTGGCTGGCTGAGAATGTGCTCCACTATTTCCAGTAGAGAGTGTAACAAATATAAAAATCCTGAAGTGTCCTAGAGGGAAGTTAATACACATACTTCAAATACCAATCAGAAGATATCCTAATCAAACTACCTAATAGACTGGTCAATCCAAGTGGATAGTAAAGGGTACCATTAATGCATGTAAGGGGAACATCAATAAATAGATTAGCTTCAGGAGCAAGTTGGTCTCAAATGGTAGAAATAAGTAAAGAGCCCTGGGGATGAAACATCTTCCTTCAAACTGCCTCAACTCAATGTCACGGGAAGAACTGAAAGAAACAAATTGGTGTGCCTTCTGTCTCTTTTATATTGTCTCTGAACAGCTAGTTAATATAGTCTGATTGCATGTGACCTGATTATCACATGAAACTGAATCTCTTTTGTATCTTTGATGTAATAAGGAGAAACCTCAGTAGTCAATAGCTCTTGGCTGCACTAGGGGAACTCTGTCATGACTGTGAATTTCATAATTAATAGTTCCTTTGCACAGTCACAGGTGAAAGATATCTAAGGCCAAAAATAAACCTGATTTGCAAAAACTTAATTACCTTTCCTCTGAGTTTTCCTTCTTCCCTTAGTTATCTTAGCCTTTCTAGCCCGTGTGGATGGCCTATATGTCTTTACCTGCCTCTTTTATTTTTTTAATTTTTTATTTTTGGTGGAACCGGGGATCAAACTCAGGACCTTGCACTTTCCAGGCAAGCACTTGTGCCCCTGAGCTATCTCCCCAGTTCCCTACCTGCCTCTTTTAAATGTCCTAATATCCTGTTTCCTCTGTAGCCCATTTTCACTAACTCTTGCCTTCTGTTGACACTAATTTATGTAATTTAGGAATTTGTTACTGATAAAGCTATAACAATATTTCCCTTCTCAGCTAATATATTTGTAGTTTAATAGCTATTTTAATTCTGTGACACATAGTCATGGATAATGTGGAGAATTTCTGGCAACTTTGTAGGGCCTATGGGAGCCTTTCACAGAGTGTTACAATTCCCTGCCTTGAGGTGGCCATTTTCTCCCTCTAGAAACAAGGTCAGCACTAGTCTTGACCTTCAGAGACTAGGAAAAAAATAGCCTCCTTAGAATTACTGCAAAGGAGAGATTTGCGGATAAGTTTTAAAGAGTGGTTTTCCCCTCCTCCTCAGTTCCTCTTATTGTATCTCTTTTCTCCCCCATATTTACTTTGCTGCATCCCAGTCTATAGGACAGGGTTATTAAGCCTGTGGGTGACAGCTAGAGTCAAAGAGATTGCCAGACTTTGTTTGTGTTATGCTTGTATCCCCTACAGGCAGATAAATGGACACTATTAGCAGTCTCGGCAGCAGAAAGCTAGTATTGTTTCTCTGAAAAGGCAGGTCCTGCGAGAGCATCTCTTCCTATGGGCTTATTCTACAAACAGCTGTGCAAGAGACCAGCTTGCAGAGCTCAGCATGAACAAGTTAGAGTACATAATTGCAGGATACAATGAATGTGCCCAGTCTAGGACAATTTTGTTCTAGTAGCACTCTTAAAGAAGCAGTTAATGATCAACTCTAGTTGCCTTCCCTGCACCAAGTTAGGGCCAGAGTGAGGACATTTGTAGGAAGAGTTACCATTACAATGTAGGACCCTGACATCTGTGGGCACAGATTATCCAAGCCCATTATATTTATTTGTACAAGTCTCACATACTTTTTTCCCCCTAACCTGCATATGGTTGTTTGACTAAGCTGAGAATATTCTCCCAAATCCCTTTTCTATCGGAATGAAAAGTTGAAGCTTTGCATGGAAGGAAACCAGCAATGAACTTGATGTGATATTGTAAATAATATGTCTAGACAGCTCTTAATTATTAGATATTATAGTCAGTCGAAACTAACAACATCAAAAGTTTAAGTGATATTTCCTGTATTTTTAAAGGTAAGAAACAGAATCAGAGAGGATAAGTCACTTGTCCATATGATTATATATCTAGTAAGTAGAATTAGGATTTTAATTCACATCTGTTCTGCAACATTGCTGTTAAAACAATGTACTACAAGCCACCTAAATGACTTCTGTACATGACAGTGCTCATTTAAGAGTTCAATAGTTCTCTTTGTTTTCTACTTTCCTGCCTGTTTCATCTCTTTCCACTGTTGTTTTCCTATAAACATTTCGTATTTCTATATTGTCTCTGTGAACTCTCATCAGACTAACTATATTTCACAGCCAACATTTATTTCTCCTGAAGGCAAGAGTTTTAACAATGCTATACTACCTGATGCTAATTTTAATTATCTTAGAAATATTATTTGTGTGGATTTTGTCTTAGCAATTATGTTAAGATAGCCTTCTTTTTTTTTCAGAACCGGGGATTGAACTCAGGCCCTTGCACTTTCCAGGCAAGTGCTTATTCTACTGAGCAGTCTCCCCAGCTCCTTACCAATTATGTTGATATCCTCCAAGATCAGAGGTTCCTCATGCAAGGATTTTTTTTTTTTTAATCTTTTTGAGACAGGGTCTCGCTATGCAGTTCAGGCTGGCCTTGAGCTCACTTTTGTAGCCCAGGCAGGCCTCGAATTCACATCCATCCTCCTGCCTCAGCCTCCCGAGTGCTGGGATTACAGGCGTGCAACACCACACCCGGCTCTCATGCAAGGATTTAACATAATAGTAGATACAACATATATTTGTACACCTGGAAGAAAGGTTGTATGCTTTTATAAATAATTCATCTTTTAATAATTTTAAAATCTTGAGTGGTGTGTATATTTGGGCCTTAATGTGTGCATGTGGAAATTCAAATTCTGAAAAGTATTTGTTCTCAATTTTCTACTGGTGACGACCCTGGAATGAAGCTCAGACTGTGGTTGTTTTTCCATAACTTCTCCCACTATCAAATGCTTATTGATATATCACTGGCCATGCACTGTAATCTCATTTGACTCAAAAGAATTTGCATACTGAAAAAGGGAATAACCTTATGCTGAACAAAGTGATAGCAAGATGCCCCTATCATCTATATGTGTCTTTCTGTCTGTCTGTCATCTATCTGTTTGTCTGTCTGTGTGTGTGTCTATCTCTCCATCCATCTATCTATGTCTGTCTTTGGGATTTCAGTAAAATAAGAAATTGGTCTTAACAGAATGCCACTGGAAATAGTTGAAATTTTATTTGTGTCCATGATTCTGGCTTCTGACCAAAACCCATGATTCAAATCCTGATTCTGATAGTAGATGTGTGATTTTTGAGAAGATTAATTTAGCTCTTTATATCTCAGGGATTTTTTTTGTGAAAAATGAGAATGGTGTTGTTATGCTGAATTAAAACAAATATATAGAAGATCCTTAAAGTGATGTCTTGGAAATAGTATTTAACAAGTGACATAATTATAATTGATATTCTCATGATCATCACTAGCAATCTTGTAAAAGTAACCTCATAGCCATTTCACCATGTGAAAATATTCTGAAGAACAGTCAGAGATAAATTGCTATTGTTAATTAGGAGCCTTACTTTCAGGGGAAAATATAACAAATTAAGTTAATTAGGGGCTATGAAAAATGCAAACAATGAGCCATCTAAATAGATATATCCAGGAAAACTATTTCAATCAAGGTAATATAATCATGTAGAAGGACCTGCAAATTAAGATAGAGAATTTATTGTTCCCTGTTTGAATGGGTTTTGCAGATACTATGCAAGTTATAATGATGATGTGTGAGCCAAAACTTATGGCTGTTGAGGTAAAACTGAGGTAGAAAAAAGTCCCCAAACCAATCATGGCACAAGGGCTGTCCTTTTCCTATCCACAATTTGTTTATGATTGTGGTAGTTTATAAGGGCAAATAAACAGATAGTCCTTTGGCTATCAAATAGGAAAATAATTCATCAGTTCAAGTCCATGAATCAAATCTAAGTACTAGCAGTACTTGACAAAGCTATTTTACTTGGCAGTATGCTCCAGGGGAATTCTGCCAAGCAACTGATAACCACCAAATACAGAAGTCTTATTGCTGAGTATGTGGGCATGAGCCTGTATGGAAAGAAGATTGATTGTTTTCTAGAGCATGACATCTTGATCCTCTTCTAGTGGCTTGTAAAACCATCCACAGACAGTCTAATGTCTGATTGTCTCTTAGCATGTTTACTAAACAGAATTGAATGTTTTGTGAATTTCACATTCTTTTCATTGGAGCCCACCAGTAGCATCCAGCAATTCTGCCTATGTTGTTCTGTAAAATGAGATACAAAGATAATAATAATAATAATGTTTAGAAGTCATTAGATTAATTCCTCAAGATTTTTGCTGAATTTTAAAATTAAGAATAGCAAAGCTTCACCATAAACTCAAGCATAAAAGTTTCATGAGAATAGTTAACTTTTTCTGTTAAAATATATTTTAAATATTTAAACTACCCAGTTCCTCTTTTTCCTAAAATCAAGCCTTTTCTATCTTTATAGTTCATGTTAGTAGAATTATTTTCAAGATTCTAGATAATTTAGTATATGAAGATCAAAGTATATTTTAGGACAAGTGAATGAATATTTATTATCTAATAAAGTCACTGTCAAATGTAGATCTGGAAGTACTTTATTTAATTTTATTTCATTAGTCATTAAATATATAGTGCACAGGACATTTAGAGGCAAGCAAAAAGAGATGCGACATGTGCCCTGACTGAACTTAAAATTCAACAGTAGAGAGAGAAATATTGAATGAATAGACACATAGTTATAATTACATATTGGAATAAATGGTAAAGGAAGCAGTAGCCTAAATGAGATTGAATATGGTCTATTTGAAGCAAAATCACATTTACTTTGGACTCTGAATGTTAAGAAAATGGCAGATAAGTGAAGAAAATGACAAGTACTTCAGAGAGCATAGCATACGTTGATGATAGATAAGAACAGAGTCATGCTAACAGACAGAGAAAGGTAGGGACACTCATGATATACTACAGAAATAGAAATAACCATTTTCTTGAGATGATTGCTAGGTTCTTAGTTTTAATAATACTATGAGAAATAGTGATACTGAAATGGAGAGGGCCAAAGAAGGACAGATTTGAGGGATTCAGGAATTTTGTTTTGATTTATTTTATTTCATTTCTTTTTGGAGGGCCTGGGAATTGAACTGAGGGCTTTGTACTTGTTGGGTAGGTGCTGGGCCACTAAGCTATATTCTTGGTCCTATATTTTATGTGAGATACCTATTAGATCTTGCCAGATAATGTTGAGTAGACAGTTCGATATATCAGTCTTACATTTAGTGAGAAGTGTGGGAAAAATTATAAATTTTGGAGCTATCTGCATCGTGTATAGGGTAGGATACCATAATGTGCTAAATTATATGAGGCAACTGATGATTTCTAAAGGAGATCAGTGCAAACTGTAGTTCTTAGGTCCTAGGTTACCAATTTTCCCTCGAATCATGAGTATAAGAAATCTACTTAAGATTTTCCAAACCTCATGAAATTATCCGGTATCAAGCAGGATGTTTGCAGCTATGTCTTGTTGATCAGTTTAATGACATCCTGTATTCAGCTGACATTTGTGTCTTTCAAAGCTAGTGAAATATAATTAATATCAGGCAACAAAATACAGTGATTTTCTGTTATATAAGCTGGGAGCCATACTACTCACTTTATGTACATTACTTTTAATCATAATCACAATCTTGAACAATAAAACCCCCAATTTATAAGTAAATGAACTCAGATTTTTGAGTTGTGCAATTGTGCCAACGCCACACACATAAGTGTGGGCCCCTTCCGAGATCCACATTCTAGGGAAATGACTCTAAATGTACTTTTAGATTCTTTTAATTTCTTGTCTTTTACATTGTGAAGGGGAAAAAATTAAATACATGAAAATTTGCTGCTGGTTCTGCTTGCTATTTTTATTTAAAAAGGATGCTCAATAAAACTGTTGTATGGACTGTCTTGCTAGACTTCTGCAACACATGCATAGTGCATGATAATGGTATACTCACTGCTTGTTAAGACCCTGTCTAGATTAATAACTTCTTTAATACAATTTGGTATACTGTTCTGAAATCTCGTTTGGAGGTCAACTACCAACGAAGAACAACCTGCTAAAGGTATTTAACCAAAAGAACACAGGGCTTAGTACATAGTTGATTCAGAACAAATGATAGCTATCATTAAAATTTCTTCATCTCATTATGAATAACTACTTCACAAAACCTGATGAAATAATAGTTATTATTTCCTTAGAAAAGAAATAAAACTGCCAGGCATGGTGGCTCATGCATGTAATCGCAGCACTTGGGAGGCTGAGGCAGGAGGATTGGTGCGAGTTTGAGACCAGCCTGGGCTACAAAAGTGAGCTCAAGGTCAGCCTCAACTGCATCGCAAGACCCTGTCTCAAAAAAAGACAAAAAGAAAAGAAAAGAAATAAAACTTCCAAAAGATTAAGAATCAACATGATCCCAAGGTCACACACACAATGAGAAACAGATATTGGAATTTGAATGCCAAATCTTTTATTCCTAAACTTATGATTTATGTATTGTCTGAGAGATTCCAGATACAAAGAGATAATATTATATTGGAAAACATTGAGAGATATTGTTACATAAAGGAAGTAGCTGGTTCTTGGTTAATGGAAGGCCTGAATGGTACAAAAAATAAGTCATATAGTTAGCCTATTAGAAAGTATGATATGCGCCACATTAGTTATGATTTTTCCTCACTTATGTAGAAAGTTTGACTTGTGCTCATCAGTTACGTGTTTTCCAAAACAAGGAATGGAAATCTCTTAGAAGCATAATCACTACTTTTTATTTGTCTGTATCACTGAGTCCAAATGACTTATCTTCCATTGTACTATTTTATTTTCATAAATTTATTGCATTTTATGATTTTAATTCAATTTTTCTGTGTGTGTATGTGTGCACGTGAGGGTGCACATATCAATATGCAAAAGGAGTAGATCATATGTACTTTGAAAGTATAATTCATTTACTTTTAAGACCTCTTCATTCCTGTATTTATTTACTCAGTACAAGAGTCAAGTGGTTATAAACAACTCAGTATGTTTATTTGAAATAACCAATCTTAATGGCACTTTTTATCTTTGAACTAGCTGGAAGATATTTTAGTATCTCACCAAGTTAATTCAATTTGTGAAACAGGATTTTTCTGATTTTTCTCTACCAAAGGACTATGATAGCTTCTGTTATATTGGTTATTCGGAGCATGCAGGTATATCTTATTTATTTATTTATTTAGTCATTTTGAGATAGGGTCTCACTATGCAGTTTAGGCTACCATTGAACTCACTTGTGTGGACCAAGGCTGGTCTCAAACTTGCACCAATCCTCATGCCTCAGCCTCCCACGTGGTAGGATTATAGGTATGTGACACCACATGTGGCTCAAACACTATTTGGATTTTTTCTCTCTTTTTATCCTTTGTGGAGCCGGGGATCAAACTCAGGACCTTGCACTTGCCAGCCATGCAGTTTGTGCCCCTGAGCTATCTCCCTGGCCCATCTAGTCATACAAACTGACCCTTGTAGTCAGGAAGGATGGTGTAGGTTAGGAAGAATGATGCTTGAGAAATTATCAACAACATTTTTAAAACTTCTGTGAAAATGTAATATAAAATGGTCCTGTACTGTCACATAAAAAAAGAATCTCAATTTCTTGGAAGTTTCATCTGAAATTAGTTAATTTATTTCTACAGTCTTACAATTGCACATATGCATACACAGTGCTTGTTTAGCTAGAAACATTTGAAAACTAAAAGTAGCTTTAAGAGTAGATAAGAACTAGAAGGGAATTTGATAAACATGATCTGGTTCCCTTGTTCTGTAAGATGTTAGGAACTCAAACACAGCTTGGCAGTAGCCAATTTGGGGATTTTTCTTTCAGATCAGCGATGCTATTTTCCACTTTCTACTACTTCACAGTGTCTCTCTAACTTAATCATGAGCCTTGCCTTACAGGCTATTTATGTCACATTTAATAAATGTCTTCATTATAATTGAAATATTTAAATAAAATGAATGTAAACTCTTCAAAGAGTTACGCTGATCTAATTGGTAAATCATCCAATCAAATCTGAAAATATATGAGTTTTTTGACATTTTATAAAAATCATTAGCTTATGTTCTTCAGTAACTCTCAGAATTTAGATCAGAGGAGGTCACTTTTCAAATTAACCTTAGCAGACTCGATATTCACACTATTTTGATTAGTTCATAAATCAATTTTCTAATTCAAAGATATTTTGAACCTAAAACCCACAACTTTCCTTCCTGGTTGTATATACTATATAATCATGTCACAAATTACATTATGATTATTGTAATCTACTATTAGTGAGATATTGTGAAGCAGAACTCATATACTGTCGAAATATGAAGGAGTATAAAAGACCGTGTAAGTTATAGTCTGACACAATGCAAGCGAGCAAGACTACTGTGAGCAAGCATACTCATGCTGGATGCAGGGTGCCCTTACCTTGGTGGCACCTAGCAGGCCCACTCTGCACACAGTGTGCCTGCATTCACACACACACACACACACACACACACACACACACACAAAGTGTGACCATCTACCAACTTAAAACCATATCTATATTTTGCTTCCCATGTCATAGAGCTGCTGAGATGAGTGCTAACAAACAAACTTGATGCTCAACAAGGGTAACACCTGTGGAAAGAAGGGAACAACCAGACCCTAGGTCTGCCAACATAGTTTTAACAATGTACTTGAAATGTTGCCCCATTGCCTTTATCCAGCAGAGACCAGAAGGCTTTTTATTTCCTATCTAGCAATGGGAACAAAATCATTGCTTGGCGTGGATGGTAAAGAAAGTCTGAGGTGAAGGGACAGAGTAGCCTCTGGTACAAGAAGAACACATCAAAAATCTACAGGCCCTAAATCTGGGTGGAGAAAGACATGACTGACTGGATTCCAAGACTACAAATCTTAGATAAAATCCCACTCATTCAAAATCACAGGAATTCTTTTCTTTGACTCAATCTTTTGTGGATATATCTATTTTTTATTATTTTATGTAGTCTCTCATTGATTTGGGGAGGTGGCTTGTTGTTCTCTCTCTTTATTCCTTTTAATATCGTATCTTAGTGCCTTTCAACTTGCTTTCATTTTCTTTTGTTTCCTATATTTTGATTTTTATCTCCTTTATTCTTTTTCTTGTTGATGTTTTCTTTAAAATGTTGTTGAACACAATTTCCTTTCATTTGTCTATAGCACTCCCGTCCAATTTTTTCTTCTCCTCGTGTCTCACTGATTAAATTTTCAAAATTTGCGTTGTTCATTCTCCAGATTCCCATTCTTCTAGCTTTACCAGTGCCCTTCAGATTTCATTTTTCTCTTTCAGGATCTCACACTAAGGAGACATTATGTTGTTTACACATGTGGATATGATTTATTTTACTTAAAAGAATGTTCTCTAGTTGCTTCCATTTACTAACAAAAGATTCAAATTTATCCTATTTTATAGCTAAGTAATACTCCATTGTGCAAAACTATCACTTCTTCTTTATCCACTTATCAGTTGATTGGCACCTGGTTTGTTTCCAGAATTTAGCTATGACAAATTGTGCTGTAATAAACATGAGTGCTTACATGTTACTATGGTATTATGTTTTCAGTTCTTCTGGCAAAGTACCCATGAGAATAGCTGGCTTGAATGGGATCTCCATTCCTGGCCTTTAAATGAATCAGCACACTGATTTCCATAGTGGGTGTCCTAATCTACACTCCCACCAACAGTGGAGAAGGGCTTCTTTCTCTCCACATCTCCTCCAGAATTTGTTATTTGTTGGCTTCTTGATTTTAGCCATTCTTTCTGGGGTTAGATGGAATATCAGTGTTGTCTTAATTTGCATTTCTTAAATGGGAAATGTTGTTGAACATTTTTTCATACATTTAGTTGCCATTTGTATTTCTTCTAAGAATTATATATTCATCTCAGATACCCATTTTTTATTGGGTCTTTGAATTTGGGGGCCTGATTTTTTTCAATTCTTTCTATGTTCTAAATAGAAGGCCTTTGTCAGAGGAACAGTGGGATATAATATTTCTCCATTTGTAACTTTTCTTTTTACTTTATTGGAGATTTCATTTGAAGTAGAGAAATTTTGCAAAAAGATCAGATCCCAATTGTTGATTCTTTGAAGTGTTTCCTGTGCAGTTTGGTTATTGTTCATGAACTTTCTACTTGTCCCAATGTCTTTAAGATTTCTACCTAAATTTTTTCCTCCTGAAGATTTGTGTTTCTGTTTTCTAGCAAACTGAATGTAGCAAATGATCAAGAAGATTCTACAACATGACCATGTAAGATTCATTTCAGGAATGTAGGGATGGCTCAACGTATGCAAATCCATAAATGTAATGCACTACATCAATAGAACTGAGAAGAAAATCCGCATGATCACCTCAGTTGATGCAGCAAAAGCTTTTGACCAAGTCCAGCACTCATTCATGATAAAAAATCCAACAGAGAATCAGAATAGCTGGTCTATAACTCAAGCTGATAAAAGCCTTACATGAGAAACCAACAGTCAACATCATACTAAACAAACAAAATCTGAACGTCTTCACTTTAAACACAAGCACAACACAAAGGTGTCCACTGTCTCCACTACTGCTCAATATACTTCTGAAAACACTAGGCAGAGCAATTAGACAAGAGAGACAAATAAAAAGAATAAGGATTGGAAAAGAAGTGAAATTATCATTAGTTGCACATAACATGATACTCTACATTGAGGACTTCCAATACTCCAACAAGAGTCCTACAGATTTCATCACCAAATTCAGTAATGTAGCTGGATATAAAGTCAACACCCAAAAATGAGTAGTATTTTCATCCACAAGCAATGAACCCACTAAGAGATAAATTAGGGAAACCATGCCTTTTATAATAACATCTGAAAAAATGACATACATAGGAATTAATCTCACAAAGTACATAAAAGATTTATTTGGCAAAAGCTGCAATACTCTGAGAAAGGAGATTGAAGAGGAGTTGAAAAAATGGAAAAACATTCCTTCCTCCTGGATAGGAAGGACCAACATTGTGAAAACAGCCATACTCGCAAAATTGCTATGGAGATTCAATGCAATCCCAATTAACATAACATTAATATATTTCACAGAGCTAGAGAAAACTTTCCTCAAATTCATTTGGAACTAGAAGAGGCCCAGAATATCAAAAGCAGTCCTGGGAAACAAAGGAAAGTCAGGAGGTATAAGAATCCCTGCTTGAAATTATACTGTAAAGCTACTATGATAAAATCAGCCTGATCCAGGCATAGAGACAGACCTGAGTACCAGTAGAACAGATTAGAAAATACAGACACTAGTGCAAACATATTCAGCCACCTTATCTTGATAAAGAGTCCAGACATACTCACTGGCGAAAAAAAAAAGCCTCTTTAATAAATTATGCTGGCAAAACTGACTTTCCACATGCTGAAGGCTAAAACTAGGCCCATTCCTATTACCATGAGCAAAACTGCAATCCAAATGGATCAAAGACTTAAATATTAATACAGAGAAACAGTAGCTTTACCAGTGTAACTAGTGAACTTTATGAAGCTGTAGACATGAGTTAGTTTTATGTTCTTTGTCATGACTACTATTCCATTACTAGTAGACTTAAACATCTTGTACCTCGTACATACTGTAAGTCAATAGTAGGTCAACGCTTGCGTTTTTCTTAGTGTTCATAGTGTGATTATTAATCTCTTTATTATAGTTAAGTATGTCATGTTATTAGTTCATAGAGTTTGTCAGTACTAGCATATATTGGATGCTACAATTGATTTTGATGTTGTTATTACTCTTTAACTTATTGTCTTGTCACTGTGACACAACAAATAATATCCATAATGATAAGAAGAAAAGTTTATTGTAGCTCATAGTTTATAGAGCTTCTAGACTATGATTTTTGATGACTTCATTGCAGGGAAATATAGTAGAAGGGCATGTAAGTGAAGAAACAGCTCACGACATGGTAGCAGGCATCAGAGAGACCAAGGGAAACGGAAGAAGGTATACATCTTTTCTTCATTACCACAAGAGGAGTGACATGCCTGCAACCAGTCTCCAATACCCAAGAGTACATTTGTTTGGCTACAAACTCATTACTCATGTAATTCATTGATGAAATTAATGCCACCATATTTTAATCACCTTTACAAAGCCTTACCTATTAGTGTGTGAGACTTTCTATGTACATACAGATATAAACCATACCATTCTACCACTGTTCCCAAAAAGATCTGCCCACATCTCTTTGTGCAAAGTACACTTAGTCCATATGTAGCAGTTGCCAAATTCCACTCAGTATCATCATTGCCAATCCTCCAAAATCTCCTTTGGCATTTCAGGAAAATTCTTAGCCATAAGTCTGTGTAAAATTCAAAAGAAATTTCGAAGATGACCACATACAAAAGGAAAGGGTGAATATTTTCATTCTAAAAGGGAGAAATGGAGAATAGAAAGATGTGAGACCAACACTGTGCTAAACCTACCAGGGCCAGTATTTTTTAATTGCATTACTTTTAATAAATACTAATGAGACAGTTTCAAGACAAGTTAGTAGGACAGCCACAATAATTAATACCATGTATATTTTTGTCTCCAGAGTAGTTGTTCAGAGTACAAGATGCAGACATGATAACTTCTCTAAATACTATTGATACAAATATTTCTTCTCATTGAACTAACAGAAAGTATCTATTTGCATAGTCCAACATCACAAAATAGTAGTGGGTTATTAGCAGAACTGGCAATGTTGGAGGCTGTTGGCTTGAGCCTTTTACAGCTTAGCATACTAATATGGCTTTACTTTTTACACCAAAGTAAAGGTTTAACTTTGGTTAATCTATTCTGCTAGATGGTTAAGGCCAGGTTAAATCAAGACCTATATAACAAAACATGTAACTTTTATATCTGACAAGGTCAGTCAAATCTGCTCAGGGTTTACCTTGAAACCATGTACAGTGTTTTGTAGAACTTTTGTCAGTGTCAGCCATATGGCTGAGTCACAGCCATTGTACCAGGGCAAATATTAAACCCCATAGTTCCATGTTTAGAACCATGGAAGACATCAACTTCTAAATGCTTAGGAAGCCCTAATTGTATGGTACTGCCCTTGTTTTTATATCTCTCCTATCTTCTCACTTGGATTAGCTTTGGTTTTACATGTGGATTTCCTTAGGTTTTCCATAATCCTGGGTTTTCTAACCTCCTCCCCCATGACATGTTTATTTGTTGCATATCTTCTTTCAATAAAATCTGAATTACACGAAGGTAGCTTTCTTAGCCACTGCTAAGTTGACATCATATAAAATCATATCACAATATTGTAGTGAACAGTATTCTTTGACTGAGTTAAGGAATAAATGGACAAATAAGATATCAAGGTATATCATCCTTCAGTACATCCTTTTGATCGCAAGTAAAATGAGAGATCAAACTAATGTATCTTTCGCTTTTATCATTATTTTTTATTACATTTAATAAGAAATAACAATGTGACATTTTTAAAACACGTTAGTAGCACATTCCCAGTAATTGGTACAACTCATATTGTTGTCTTCATGTCAGCTATACATAGCTCAGTGTGTAGACATGAGAATTTTTCTAATAATTATTGGTACAAAAAATTTCTTCTGTTTGAACTAAGAGAAAGTAATTGTATACATAATCCAATAATTGCAGTGGATTATTGGCAAAACTGGCGATTATGGAAGCTGTTGATTTAAGTCTTTTTCAGCTCAGCATATTAATCTAGCTTTACTTTTTATGCCTCCTGCTTAAACATTTCTGCTGGGTGGTTAAGGGCAAGTTAAAATAAGACCTGTATAACAAAGCATGGAATTTTTGTATCTCCCAAGGTCAGTCAAATACCCTCAGGATTTACCCTGAAATCACGTACAGCACTTGTAGAACTGTCGTAATCATCATCCATCTGGATGAGTCATGGCGATTGCTTGACCAGTTTGCTTTCTGTGAAAGCCTGAGGGAATGTTTTCTCTCTAGGTGACTCTCCTTAGGCACACTATCTTCAATCCCTTTTGTCTGTGGTCCCATAATCTCCTTGAACAGAACATTTGGGACACCACTGAATTATAGGATGTTACAGCACAGGCTTGCTTATGTCCTGAGTACTCACTGACATTGAAGGGCTACAGCCAAAATATTGGCCATCCTTGTAGCCCTTCTTTTTCTCTAATTTCTGGTCTGTAAACCTAAGTTCTTACCTCTCTAGAAGAGAAGTTTAGTGACACTATTACTGTATAACACAAACACTTGAGCTTAACATAACCGTCTTTCTGGATATCAGATGTCTTAGAATTAACTTAGAATTGGTATTTTTCCATCAATCATTTATATTGTAATAAATTTCTACACAATGTGATAAAAGAGGTTACACATTTTTACACAGAAATTTAGAAATCTAAGTATACACAAAATTGTAGCCACTCAGTCCTGTGGCAATTTTCCTTGTCCCATGCTCTCTTTTAATATCTTTTAGATTTTCTTGTAAACAAACCATTTACTTGAAAAGGAGTATAGCAATGAAGGAAATTACATGAGCAACATCACAATTCTAAAAGAGCAGAATGACAGGCATTTTAAGCATAGTTTTGCATTACACACTGCTATCCTCAGTGAGTAGAGCATTTGGGGGGTTCTTAGGACCATTGTCTTATTCATCCTGTGTATAAAAGTGCATGGTTTTGCTCCTGCCATGTCTCCTATCTTTTCTTCTTGCGGTTTCCTCATTGTTTAATCCTTAAGTCTTTGATTTACATTCAGCTGTGTTACAGCTTTTCATTTTTCTTTCTCTTTTGAGTTCTTACACTAGGGAGATTATATGATATTTACAGAGAGAGATAAGTTTGGTTTTTTTCCACTTATGAGTATATGATCAAGATATATCCATTTATATAGGAAATCTTCAAGTTTCTTATTTTTATAGTTGAGCAATATTCCATTGTATAAAAATACCACATATTTTTCAACGTTTCTTCACTAATCTAAATTCAAAATATATTGAAAATCTAAATATTAAAACAGATACACAAAACGTCCTGTAAGAAAAAGTGGTAAGAAATCTCAAAGACATCGGGGTAGGCAAAGAGTTCATGGACAAAAATCAAAATACAGGTTTAATAGTTGAAATGAACAACTGGGACATCCTCCAGCTGAGAAGTTCTTTTCACCTCAAAAGAAATTACCAATAGAGGGAAAAGACAACCCACAAGTTTCCAAAAAATTTTAACTAATATGTATGGACAAAGGTCTTCTATCTAGAATTTATAAAGAACTAAACAACATTTGGGTGTCAAAATTCAAAGACCCAATCCAGAAATGGCATCTGAGAGGAACACATACTTCTCAGAGAAAGAAATTCAAAAAGTCTATAAATAAAGGAACAAATGCTCCACATCGGTAGCCATTCATGAAATGTAAATTAAAACAACACTTAGATACCATCTCACCCCAGAAAGAATGGCTACTATAAAGAAATCAACCAACAATAAATGTTGGAGAGGCTGTTAGGAAAAAGGAACAGTTCTCCACTGCTGTTGGAAATGCAGACTGGTGCAACCATTATAGAAAGTAGTGTGGAGACTCCTTAAAAAACTAGAACTGGAAATCCCATTTAATCCAGCTATCCTCCTATTGGGGATTTTCCCAGAGGAACTGAAAACATCATATCATAGTGATATTTCTGCACGTATGTTTATAGCAGCACAATTTGTAATAGCCAAATCTTGGAAACAACCAGAATGCTCATCATCTGAAGAATGGTTCAAAAAATGTGTTATTTTTATACAATGGAATATTACTCAACTCTAAAGAATGATAAACTCAAAGACCTCACATATAAATGGATGTATCTTGAACATATACTCATGAGTAAAGTAAACAGAACTACATGTGTAAATATTGTGTAGTCTCAATAGTATAAGAACTAAAAAGAATAAATAAAAATGGAGAGACATAACACAACTGAATGGAAATCAAGGATATAAGGGTTAAACAAAGTTACTGCAAGCAGAAAAAAATAGGAAACATCGCAGGAGCAAAGCCATTCACAGGATGAATTAGGTAATGGTCCTAAGAACCTGCAAAATGTTTATCATACTGAGGATAGCAATGTGTAACACTAAAACTATGCTTTGAGTGCTTGTCATTCTGCTCTTTTAGATGTGTGCTGCTTCTAATGTAATTTTAGTTAATGCTATACTCTCAAGTAAATGATTGGTTTGCAAGAAAACAAAACTGATATTAAATGAGAGTAAGAGACTAGGAAAAATACCGAAGGATTGACAGACTACAATTTTGTACATTTTTATAGGAGTACCTGTGCTATAACATCCTATAACTCTGGTTTCCCAAATTTTCTGTTCAAGGAGATTATGGGAACACAGAGGAAAGGGATTGAAGATATATAGTGTGCCTAAGGAGAGTCACCTAGAGGAAAACATTCTCTTAGGTTTTCACAGAAAGCAAACTGGTCAAGCAATGACTGTCTAATCCAGACAGCTGACACTGACAACAGTTCCACAAAGCACTGTACATGGTTCCAAAGTAAATTTACTGACCTTTGGAGGTACAAAAGTTACATATTTTGATATGCAGGTGTTGCTTTAACTTGCTTTTACCCACCTAGCAGAAAAGTTAAACCATGACGCATAAAACCTAAAACAAGATTATTATGCTGAGCCGTAAAAGGCTTAAATCAAGAGCTTCCAACCTTGTCAGTTCTGCCAATAACCCACTGTGATTATGGAATATTGGACTGTGTATACAACTACTTTCTCTTAGTTCAGCGGGAAAATAATTTTCACACCAATAATTAGAAAAATTATTACGTCTGCTCCCTTTGCTCTGTATAACTATTAGGATGACAACAATATGCATTGTGTCAAATATTAGCAATGTACTACTAACATGTTTTAAAACTGTCACATTTTTATTTCTATTAAAAGTAATAAAAAAGAAAAAAACATGAAAATATAAACAAAAAAAACTGGAACTGGAAATCCCATTCAATCCAGCTATACTCCTTCTTGGAATTTTCCCAGAACAACTGAAAACATCATATCAGGGTGATATCTGTGTACCTATGTTTGTAACAGCACAATTTTTGATAGCCAAATCTTGGAAATAACCAAAATGCCCATCATCTGAAGAAGGGATGGTTTTATCATTGCATGTACCTTATAATTTACTTTTCTACTTTTGCAGAAATTGTAAATGTTCATTAAGAATTTGTTGACAGGCTATCATTTCAGATTATAAAGATCCGTATTTGTGTATGGCTCTTCAGTGCTAGGTAGTATTTATGTGTAATATCTCTTAATATTTGTATTAACACTGATAATTGTTATTATTCTCTCTTTATATCTAGAGGAAACTGAGGCTAAGAGGAGCTAAATTATCTATGTAAATTCATATATCTAGCATAAGGTTGCAATACTCTCCTCATTTGTAAAACCCTTGTTCAAAATGCCAACCTCTACTCATTGTCTATACAGTGACTTCTGAGCTCTGTGCCAATAAATTATCTTGTATTTTTAAAGAATAAAAATGACAGTTTGAGGCTTAGAAAATAGCTTATAAACATTACACTTGCCTGGCAAGCATATGGTCCTGAGATCAATCCCCAGTATTAAAAAAAAGAAAAACACTTTAGCAGGAATTTAAAAGAACAGCCACCATATAAGTGTAGTGATTTACCTTGTTTCCTTAAAACATCAGTGTTTTTATGGATTTAATTTTACTTGTACAGCAGATATAGATATAGATATAGATAGATATACTATATATAATTTTAAATTACTTATATATAGTGTGTGTGTGTGTGTATATATTTGCTTTTTCCCTTCCTTCTTTTCTCCATTCCCACATCTCCAACTCCATTTCCTTTGGAATATTTTGTTGTTTTATACAAAATCTGTTGTGCATTTTGGATCTTATTTACTATGACAGGGAAATAATACAATATATACACATGTCCATCTACTTTATTTCCCTTGTAAGTACAATCTCAACTTGCATTCATTTACTATAAAAGTATCTAGTTTAGTAAATGTATCTCATTTGTCTTTCTTTATAGCTGAGTAGCATTCCACTAGACATTTGGGTTATTTCCAAGATCTAGCTATTGCAAATGTGCTAGTGTAAACATGACTGCATATATATCACTATGGTGTGATGTTTTTAATTCTTCTTTTAATTAATTTGAATGAGGGTTACTTTTACTATCCTCTCATGATTTTTATGAGCCTATACTAGAGGAAAGTGACTACTTTTACTGTAAATTAGACTCCTTACAAATGAAATTTAAAACTACATCTGAGTGACTACATAGACTGAAATGGAGTATTTCTGTCATAATGATTATGGCAAAATACTTCTCAGGGTCCTGGTGGTGATGATGTTTTCCTTTATGTATTTGGTACAGGGTCTCACTATGCAGCTCAGACTTATACTTATCCTCCTGTTTTCAGCCTCCCCAGCACTGGGATTACAGGCATGCTCCAGCACACCCAGTCTCTTTTTTTTTTTTCAATTTTTTTATTGCTTAAATTTAACAATGGTTATATTACATATTTTCATCATCAGATCAGTTTAGATTAATACATATAGGTATATAAGACTGATCAAACACTTAAACATTAACCTTTCTAAATCCACATTACTTTTTCCCCCCCTTCTTTGCTTTGAAAGTTGACATATTGCATATTGTCCTCGCAATCATTCTACAGAGCACAGGGTGTGGGCATGGCCTACCTCCCTATTGATGTTGCATAGAAAAAAGAAAGAAAGAAAACAAAGGAAAGAATAAACTTCTCTTTGGACTAAGAGGAAGCAGATACATACACAGTCAAAGGTTTTGCAATTGCATTGTGCCACCAGTAAAGCTTGTGATGTTGGAGGCTATTGAATCTAAGCCTCCTAAAACTCATCGCACCAATCTAGCTCTGAGTTCCATGCATTGTAATTAAGGATTTTTTTTTCTTGCTGGGTGGTGAAGGGCAAGTCGAAGCAAGACCTGTATAACTAAACATTCTTTTTCTTTTTTTTTTTTTTTTGTATCTTCCAGAGTCAAATCCCCTCAGGATTAAGTTTGAGACCATAGACAGTACTTTATAGAACTGTTGTTAGTGTCAGCCTTCGGGACAAGTCATGGCCATTGCTTGGCCATTTTGCTTTCTGTGAAAGCTTGAGAGAATGTTTTTCTCTGGGTGACTCTCCTTAGATGCACTGCAGTTCATTCATCCCTTTCCTCTGAGGTCCCATAATCTCCTTGACCAGGAAATTTGGGACACCTCTGTGTAATACGACATTACAGCACAGGTTCTCTTATATCCTGGGTCTTTATTGACCGTGAAGGGTTAGGTCCAAAATATTGGCTATCCTTATAGCCCTTCTTTTCCTCCAATTGTCGGTCTGTTAACTTACATTCTCAACCCTCCAGTAGAAAAGCTTTGTGATACTATTACTCTATAACATAGGTACTGAGCTTATCATCACTGGCTTTCTGAGTATCAAATATCTTTGACTTAGCTTGTAAATGATATTTTCTGACCATCATTGATATTCTAATAACTTTCCATACAATGTGATATAAGCAGTTACACAATTTTGACACAGATATTTGGAAATTCAAGGAAATAC
>PVJA010027129.1:0-28912 GCA_004027025.1 Myocastor coypus
TTCACCTCTGAATTCTACAAGAAATTTAGAGAAGACATAACCCCAATACTCCTCAAACTCTTCAATGAGATTGAAAAAGAAGCAATCCTTCCAAAATCATTCCTAGAGGCAAGTATCACACTGATACCAAAACCAGAAAGAGATGTAACTAAAAAAGAAAACTACAGACCAATTTCTCTCATGAACATAGATGCAAAAAATTCTCAATAAAATCCTAGCCATTAGTATACAACAAATCATCAAGAAGAATATACATCATGACCAGGTAGGATTCATTCCAGGGATGCAAAGATGGTTCAATATACGCAAATCTATAAATGCAATACACTATATCAATAGAGCCAAGACCAAAAATCACAGGATCTTCTCAATTGATGCAGAAAAGGCCTTTGACAAAGTGCAACACTCATTCATGTTCAAAGTCCTACAGAAAATTGGAATAGAGGACCTCTACCTCAACCTGATAAAAGCCATCTACAACAATCCAACAGCTAGCATAATTCTAAATGGGGAAAAACTGAAGTCTTTTACTCTCAAAAATCTGGTACAAGACAAAGATGCCCCCTATCGCCACTTGTATTCAATATAGTTCTGGAGTCACTACCTACAGCCCTTAGACAAGAAAGAGAAATAAAAGGAATAAGAATAGGTAAAGAAGAAGTAAAACTTTCACTATTTGCAGATGACATGATAATCTACTGAGAAGACCCAAAGAACTCCACCAAAAAGATACTGGAATTAATACACAAATTCAGTAACATAGCAGGTTAAAAAGTCAACACACAAAAGTCAATAGCATTCCTCTACACAGATAGCATGCACACTGAGAGAGAAATTAGAGAAACAATACCTTTTATGATAGCACTGAAGAAAATGAAATACTTAGGAATCAACCTAACTAAGGAAGTAAATGACCTTTTCAATGAAAACCATAGTACTCTGAAAAAAGAGATCTTAGAGGATCTCAGAAAATGGAAAGATATTCCCTGCTCCTGGATAGTAAGAACCAACATTGTGAAGATGGCCATACTCCCTAAATTTTTGTACAGATTTAGTGCAATTCCTATCCAAATACCATCGACATATCTCACAGAACTGGAAAAGTCATTCCTAAAATTTATTTTGAACCAAAAAAGACCCAGAATTGCAAAGACAATTCTCAGCAATAAAGGAATGGCAGGAGGCATTACAATTCCTGACCTAAGGTTATACTACAAAGCTACAGTAATAATATCAGCATAATATCCGCAAAAGAATAGACCTGAAGATCAGTGGAATAGATTAGAGGATGCAGAAGCAAATACAAACACACTCATCCTCCTTATTTTTGACAAAGGGGCCAAGCACGTTTACTGGAAGAAAGACAGCCTCTTTAACAAATGGTGCTGGAAAAATTGGCTCTCTACATGCCAAAAACTAAAACTTGACCCTAGTCTATCACCATGCATGAAAATAAAGTCGAAATGGTTTAAAGATATAAATGTTAAAAGTGAAACATTAAATCTCCTGGAAGAGAAACTGGGAGGAAATCTTGAAGACATCAGAGTAGGCAAAAAGTTCATGGACAGAAATCAGATTGCACGTTTAACACTTGAAAGCGTCAACAAGTGGGACCTCCTTCGGCTAAGAAGTTTTTGCACGTCAAAGGAAATTACCAACAGAGTAAAAAGACAACCCACAAATTTCAAAAAGATTATAACTAACAAGTACTCAGACAAAGGTCTTCTATCTAGAATCTACAAAGAACTAAAAACCATTAGGGTCCCAAAATTCAAATACCCAGTCCAGAAATGGGCATCTGAGATGAACACACATTTCTCAGAGAAAGAAATGCAGCAAGCCTACAAATACATGCAGAAATGCTCCACATCGCTAGATATTTGTGAAATGCAAATCAAAACAACACTTAGATATCATCTCACCTCAGAAAGAATGGCTATCATAAAGAAATTAACCGGCAACAAATGCTAGAGAGGCTGTGGGGAAAAAGGAACCCTTCTCCACTGCTGGTGGGAATGCAGATTGGTGCAACCATTATGGAAAGCAGTGTGGAGGATTCTTACAAAACTAGAATTGGAAGTTCCATTCAATCCAGCTATCCCCCTACTGGGAATTTTCCCAGAAGAACTGAAAATATCATACCATAGCAATATCTGTGCACCTATGTTTATAGCAGCCCAATTTGTAATAGCCAAATCTTGGAAACAACCACAATGCCCATCATTTGAAGAATGGTTAAAAAAATGTGGTATTTTTATACAATGGAATACTACTCATCCATAAAGAATGATAAGGTTGAAGACTTCATATATAAATGGATGTATATTGAACATATAGTCATTAGTGAAATAAACGAGACCTATATGTGTAAATATCATATAGTCTCCCTAATATAAGAACTTTAAAGAAGAAGATAAGAACTTAAGGGCATAACACAGTTGAATGTGTTATGGATTAAACAACGAAGTGACTGGAAGCAGATAAAGGAGACAGCATATCAAGAGCAAAACCGTGCACTTATGTACACAGGATGAATCAGATATTGGTCTCAAGAACCTTCAAAAGGTTCATCATATTGAACACAGCACTATGTAACAGTAAAACTATGCTTGGAATGCATGTCACTCTTGTTTTTCTGATATGTACTGCTCCTGGTGTAAACTCAGTTACTGTCATTCTCTCTCTCAAGAGTAGTACTTGAAAATAAGAGACTGGGCCAAATACCATATTCTTGAAAGGGTACAATTTTGTATTTCCTTGAATTGCCAAATATCTGTGTAAAAATTGTGTAACTGCTTATATCACACTGTATGGAACATTATTAGAATAACAATGATGGTCAGAAAATATTAACTCCAAGCTAAGTCAAAGATATTTGATACTCAGAAAGCCAGTGATGATAAGCTCAAGTACCTAGGTTATAGAGTAATAGTATCACAAAGCTTTTCTGCTGGAGGGTTAAGAATGTAAGTTAACAGACCAAAAATTGGAGAAAAAGAAGGGCTATGAGGATAGCCAATATTTTTGCCCTAGTTCTTCAAGGTCAATAAGGACTCAGGATATAAGAGAACCTGTGCTGTAATATCCTATAACTCAGAGGTGTCCCAAATTTTCTGGTCAAGGAGATTATGGGACCTCAGAGGAAAGGGATAAATGGAGTACAGTGCATCTAAGGAGAGTCACTCAGAGAAAAACATTCTCTCAGGCTTCCATAGAAAGCAAACTGGCCAAGCAATGGCCGTGACTCGTCCCGAAGGCTGACACTAACAACAGTTCTACAAAGTACTGTTTATGGTCCCAAACTTAATCCTGAAGGGATTTGACCCTGGAAGATACAAAAATGAATGTTTTGTTATACAGGAGGTTTTGCTTTGACTTGCCCTTGATCACCCAGAAAAAAAAAAAAATCCTTAATTACAATGCATGGAACGCAGAGCTAGATTGGTGAGATGAGCTTTAGGAGGCTTAGATCAATAGCCTCCAACATCACAGGCTTCACTGGTGGCCCACTGCAATTGCAGAACATTTGACTGTGTGTGCATCTGCTTCGTCTTAGTCCAAAGAGAAGAATTTTCTCTTTTCTTTTCTTTTCTTTGTTTTTCTTCTTAGCAACAAAAATAGGGGGTTGGGTCCTGCCCACACACTGTGCTCTGTAGAACTATTGTGAGGACAATATGCAATGTGTCAATTAAAAAAAAATAAAGGGGAAAAGAAAAAAAAAAGTAATGTTTATTGAAAGTGTTAATGTTTGTTTGATCAATCTTATATACCTATATCTATTAATCTAAACTGATCTGAGGATGAACATATGTAATATAACCATTGTTAAATTTAAATAATGAAAATATTAAATCATAAAAAAAATGCAAGTTTTGAAGACAGGAATGTTTAGAGTAATACATAACTTGTAAAGTTTAAGGGCAAATTAAAGTAGAATATGAATGAACAGATGATAATTCAAGTGCGACTCTCAAATTTTCCTGGAAAAGGAACATTGGGGATGAAGAAATGGAGGTAATCGTCAGAATGTAGAAAACTGAGATGAGGTGGAGCCTCCCCTCCTGGTGGGGAAAAGGACTGCCTAAGGATTGCAGTACATTTATTTGTGTACTTGGGAGGCTACTGTTGACTGAAACGCCTTTGTCCTAGTAACTTATTTTACTGGCTCACCTGCAGCAGCCTGCATTCTTGGCGCTTGTTCATGTGGCTTTCTTTGGGCACTCCTGTGTTCTCTGGGCTGGCCTTGCCTTAGCCTCGCATGTGTGATTGATTTCCAGCTTCAGCTGCTCCCCACAGGAGAGGGAATTGACCAAAGACTGAATGACAGATTGTGGATTGGAAAGGCAGCCCAGACGAGACGGATGGGAGCAGTTGGAAGACTGTGTAACATTCTTTGGCCTGATCAGAAGCTCAGGGAGCACTAGATAGAGGGGCAAATTCCTGGAAGTATGAGGGAAGACAGTGATGCAAAATGATTATGAAAACCAGTGTGTGTGTGTGTATGTGTGTGTGTGTGTGTGTGTGTGTGTGTGTGTGTGAGAGAGAGAGAGAGAGAGAGAGAGAGAGAGAGAGAGAGAGAGAGAAGCATTTATTTAATAAAGCTTAATGTCCAGAGGTCCAGGAATGTGGAGTTAGAACAGAGCAGGAGCAAAAGGATTAGCAAATTCTCTCAGTTGTTAGAGAAAAAAAGTCACCCGTTCAGGGTCACATACTTGGTTTAGTGTTTTCCAAAATGTGTTCCTTGAGATATTTGAGGAACTCTTAAATAACTATCTGAAAACAAAATACTGTTACTTCTTACTCCCTTTGATGATTTGATACATATCAAGATGTTAAAGTACTAAGAAATCTGCTGCAAAATGACCAGTTTCACATTATTTTTAAGTTTTGTGCTTTTCAAATTTGCACACCACTCTGATGCCCTGCAACTTTTATTTCACATTATAAACAACAGAATTTTATGGACAAAAGTTTGAGAAAATTCAAGGAAGATAGAAAACTTTGTATGGAATTCTGGTCTCCAAATTCTCAGGGAAGTGCTTCTCCCATTACATTAAGTTGCCTGGACAGAAGCCATGGTACCAAAGAGTTCTATCTATTATATGTCACTGGTAAGTTTGGATGTTGGAGAGAAAGTACATGCATTAGCAACTTTGACCAAGTACTCATTATCTGTTGCACATACCAAATGCTTTAATTTTTGTTTTCCATCATATTAAGCATGGTTCTTGAAACTGAATTACTTGGGTTAGAATCCTGGTTCCATTACTTTTACTAGTTGTACATTTTTGGTCAGTATAATAATGATTTTTGTTTATTCACTTCCCTTTTTCCCCAAATTTATGTATTCATTTTAAGAATGTGAATGTAATAGTCCTAATCTTATAGAGATGTTGTGATGATAAGTGAATGGTCACTAATGTGTTGAGCAAGTTCCTGGATGGCCCTGTGCACAGCTTTACTGCCATCATCATGACCGTCATCTTTTTAATCCTAAGAGGTAGGCTTCCATAGTTCATAAGGGTCAAGACGGGCTTTGCAATCTAAAGTTGGCGATGTTGTTTTTCCCTTAAAGAACTTGAATGGAAGTGATAACACAGTAGATATCATTGGTTGACCTTGATGCTTAAACTGTGTTATCATTCTGGGGATTGAACTCAGGACCTTGTACTTGCCAGGCAGTTGCTTGTGCTGCTCAGCTACATTCCTAGACCTTATTTTACAAATTTATCTTCTTTTCACTCAACCAAATGTTCACTATATCTCAAATACTTTAATCTTCAGATTGAACATTCAGCAATTTATCACTGTCCTGTGAGCATAAAGAATCTATTTTAGGCATGCACCAATCCACTTATCTGGTTTTAACCAGGCCCTGTAGCCCTCCAGTCTCCCTAAGATCTGTACTTCAGAATTGATTTGTCCTTGCTCACAGCACTTACACTGAGGGTGTAATCACAACATAGTGACATTTTGCAAAATTGCTTAGAAGCTTAGTTTTTCCTCATTGAGGGAAATTGGTGTCTTCTGGCTGATGGTGGTGTCAGAGTAGTTTCTTTAAGGTGCCGGAGGCAAGCTGTCCTTCTTGGACTTATCAAGGGCACTAGCCCTGCATCCAGGGATTCCTCAGTACTGTGTAAGGCATGAACTTGAAAGGAGTTTTTAATTCAGTAGCTGAGAATGTTCTAGAAGGTCAACAGGCCATTGAAAGAAATGTATAGATGCACTAGTTTTCTGTCATTGTTGTGACAAACTAGCACAAATTTGGGAGCTTACAACACAAAATGTGTCCTCATAAAGTTCTGAAGATGGAAGCTCTAGATCAAGATGTAAGCAGGCCTTCACTCTTTTTAGAGCTTTGGGGAAGTGCATTTGCAGCTTTAATGTCACCTGCTCTCCTAGGTGCTCTGCCCTTTCCTTATGTCAATCTGTTGTCCTTATAGAATCTGTGACTAATTGATCTTCCTTGCCTTATCTGATAAGGGCTTTTGTAATCGCATAGGGAAAACCTGGATAATTTAGAGTGACCTTACCAACTTTACTTCATTTACATGTAAGGTCTCTCTATCAAGTAGCATAGCATAGCCAAAGGTTCTAAGGATTAGAACATATTTTTGAAGGAGACATCATTGTGTCTTCTGAAAGAAGTGAGTGTTATTTTAGGGTAGCTAAGTATGAACAGTAAAAAAAATATTTCACTGTAGGATACCCTTAGGCTGATGGTATAGGAGAGCAGATGCTTGTTAGGTAGTCCCACTATATCTATTTATTTATTTTTCAAATAAGTTTTTAATAACCTAACCACAAAACTAATTTCAATAATTATAGGACATTACATTGTATGATGTGCATAATTTATTTTTTATATTAAGATTATGACTATTAGAAAATCTTTGCCAGCATATTGAATTCTATTAAGGATAATATGGTTTGGTTAATGCTAATATCTACTTGTTTTCTATTCATCTTATTTTAAATTTTTAGTATTTTTGTCTCAAGTGTTGCCTTATTGTATGTGAGCCCCTTTGGTATTTTTAAATGGTTATGAAAGAGTTTACAACACATTTTTAACTTATCAGACTATCCCACAAAATATTGTATGAATTCACGTGACAAGTAAGAGCCTTGAAGGTATAAAATTTTATTATTCCTTTTCACTTTTTTGTGCTTTTACAATTGTGTATTCACTTGTACATATGCACCCAAACTCATAACATTATTGTTACTTTGCTTTAAGTATTAAAGTAATGAATGAGGAAGAAGTCTTTTGTACTGGTCACTTGGAGCCCTCTGTATTCATCTGGGTCTAAATTTCTCTCTGGTATTTTCTTTCCTTCTCCTTCGAGAACTTCATTTAGCATTTCTTCTAGTACAAGTGTGTGCCTGACAGGTTCTTTAATATCTTCTTTCCTTAAAGTTTTATTTTGTTGTCATTTTTGGAGAATATTTTAAGTGTACATAGAATTCGACTTTGATGCTGATTCTGCCCTTCCCATTTTGCACCTTATTCCATTTTCACCTGGCTCACATAATTTTTAACCAGAAGTCAGAGATAATTTTTATTTCCTTTGTCCTGTGATACCTTTCTAGTGTGTTTAAGACTTCTTTTCATTATCACTGAAATTTTAGCAACTGAATAGAAATGTACTTTGCTTTTTTAAAAAAACACTTCTTTTGGTTTCATTTATTTCAATGATCAAAGCTTGTTAATATTTTATTGTGACACTTCTCATACTCCAAAATAATTACATTAACATTTTAAAAATTTTACTGATAATCGTCACATTTACAGATCCACACATGCAAAGTTTACATTTCCCAGAAACCGTATCATTTTAATCAGTGTTTTCCTCTCTTCTCAGCTGCTGTATAGGCATTATTGCCTCTGACTGCTTGTTGGAAGGTAACCTGGGCTCGAGTGAGGTGTTGATGGGTCCAGTTGCCATCAGTTGATCTCACATATCCATAAGATGGATACAAACTCTTTTTAGCACTGTGCATTTGAAAACTGTTTCTAGATTTTAAACATTCAGTCACTGCAATTGTGTGTCATTGTCTAAAACTAATGAGTTGTTGGCATATTTGAGTTATTCCCCACCCCCATCTTGTTTATTGAACTTTCATTTGTGTGGGAAATAAGGTAGAAACTTGATTACATCAAGTAGTAGTCCTTACAGTTTGGAATATGATGCTCAGCAAAGTGATTGGCTTTTAATGCTCTTTCTTATGATCTCTAAGGTTCTATTTGGGTTCAATAGAAATGCACAGAGCTGGGAAATTTGTCTCTCTAATGCTTTGATAGTCACTGACATGATTCATAAAAATAATTCACTTTGTTTCCTATTGTTGAATATGAAAATATAAAGTTATTTCCTCTTAGTCATACAGCAAGCTGAGCCTGGTAGGCCTGTTTTCGTCATAGTAGCTTTCTTCTGCAGGGTCAAGTAGTTCTAAATGAAATTGAATAAACGAATGCATGTTCAGGCCACCAGAGCTTATATTAAAGTCATAGACCTTATAATTTACATGGATTTAAGATATCACTTATTGAAAATAACATAGCAGGAAGGCTTTCTCCTTTGGTACTCTGAAAGTTAATATTTTTGAATTTTATGATATAAGGGTGACTAGTTTCTGAAAAGAAGAGAGAGAATAAACCTCTAATAGTAATTTATCATTCTTGACATTTTTCTTTTTCAGCTTAATTACTGCTGAGCAGCAGAACTGACACTTAATAAAAGTAAGAAACATTTTAAAATCCTCATAGAAAATTCCTGTCTTCTAGGAGAATTGGAAAGCTATATAGTACACCTGACCACACCCGTTGTTTGGTTTTTAGAATGATTTTCACAGTATGCCATTATAAAGCTTTGGAGAGAATGGGACTTGCAAAAGAATAATGGGCCTTTACACAGTTAGACATCTGCACCAGAGACTCCACAAGGTCTTTAATGTTTAAATTTTTTATCTTGTTGTATTCTCTTCTCCTTAAGATGATAAGAAAATCTATGGCTAAAATTCCAAGGGAAGCTACACTGCTCCCAAGTGACTTACCTAATTTAAAATATGCTAAAAAACTCAACTTTTTGTTCTCTTTTTGCCTGGTTGTGAGAATAAGCTCAGAAGACAGGCTCTTGGATGAGGGGAGAAGCCACAGCACAATACCGTACAGTTTGATGAAACCAGGGAATACATCTGGTCCCTAAAGTCTCCTTTATTACTTCTCCTATTGCCCCAAGTTAATTTTCTTTAGATATTTTTTTGCAGGTCTTCAAAGTCTTCTATTGGAGATCCTAATAAAACATTGTTAGTCTGACATGAAGACTCATACAGAGCATATAATGCAAACTGGAAATTCTTTAAGAAGATTCTGAGCCCTTATCTAACTTTCTGTTTGCAGCAGGCAGTGTTCCCGAAACCTCCCAAGCATGTAGATATGCATCTTCCATCAGTCCTGTAACTCAGGGACAGATGAGGAAACTAAAGCTCAGGAAGCTCCACAGATTTTCTTAGGGTTGCACACCAGGTAAAATAGAAAAAAAAAAAAAAAAAAAAAAAGACTGAAGGCAGCCAGAACAAAGGTATTTTCCCTCCCACCACAGAATTTTACAGAACAATTATTTCTTAGATTATTGCAATAAATTGTAATAGTAAATCACCCTGAAAGACCTAGAGTGGGGGGGCATTTGAATACTTATTGAATAAGATAATAATAGTATGACTCGGATTTTAGCACAAATTTAAAAAGTGAGAACTCCACAGTGACGGAGTATAACACTACAGCACTACATTAAATACACTTGGAATGATAGACAAAGACATATTCTTTCAAGCATAAGAAATAAAACATCATTGACAAATCAAACACCAAAAATGACTGCAGCAGAAAACCGTAAGCTTAGCAACAAAAGATGTGGGTTAGATGTGACACGAAAACTACACTTAGGAAAAAGAAATCAATTTCTACTAGCCAGATTTCATTGGTTAAACAAAGGAATAGACTAGATAAAAAGTAAGGAGTGATGGAATTTTGAAGGAATTTGAGTCACTATTTAAAAACAGTCAACTTACACAATGACACAACAGCCAGAAGAATGGCAGGGTTGGGCGGGGGCTACAATCAGAAGCATAGTATAACAGCCCAGTGTTTTTTGATGTCACAAAATTAAACATCTGTTAGACAATTAAAAATATTTCTTGAGGTCTAATTAAATGATCAGCATTCTGACTCTCTGACATTCTCCATGCCTCCCACACCATCATCACCATTAAAAAATATCAAGACACACATTCAGGCAGTAGACTGATGACTCGGTGTTATGAATGCAAAGGCTTTAGAAATGGTTCTATGTGTCTGACTATGTCTTGGTTACTTTTCTTTTATTGCTGAGACAAATATCCAAATGCTCTAAATTAAGGAAGGTAAGGTTTATTTAGCTTGCAGTTTGTAGCAGTTTCAGTCCATAACCAGCTGGCTCCAGGACAGGGTGGCAGACGGCCGAGAAACAACAGTGAATGGCAGCAGAAGACAGCAAACTAAGAGAACAGAAGGGAAGGAGCAAGAGAGCAAAGCTCTTTCCCTCCCTTATACTGTATTTAGTGCACAGTACATGCCCCGATGTGGGTGCAGCGCTCACACCCATATTCCCAGCACTGGACCTTGAATCAGTCACAAACCATAGGAGCCCAGCACTACCATTGCTTGAGGCTTTGGGAGGACATCTAGACACAAATCGTAACAGACTAGAAGTTCACAACTGGTTGAAGCGATGTATACCTATTTATGTGTTTAATGCCAAGTAGAGTGTGGTGAGTATTTTAAGAGATTTTAGACCTAGTGAGAAAGCAGGCTTGTGAGGTAGAATCAAACCATCACAGATACTGTTCTCTGTGTTATTTGAAGAAGAGGAAAGAGTCCTGTTAACCTGCTGCCTGGTTGGGATGACAAAGCTACACAATGGGACACAGATTTTGATTCAGCCAGGCTTGTTCTGCCTGTGGGGAAACAACTCTGAATCTAAAGAAGAGCAGCTTGTTTTATGTTTTCCCCTATTTCTTCTGCCTGTGGCTTGTTGAGATTTCCCCAACATCATAGCATTTACTTCAATTTTAATGACAAAATGCTGTGATGATTTGTCTGGAGAGCACATTCATTTAGGCAAGTTCATTTCTCTTTAAAGGCATGGGGGTGTTTGCATTTATACAAGATGCTTAAATTACACAAGGTGCAGTGGAGAAGAATATCTATAGATGATCAGAAGGAGAAAACAATGCAGAAATATTTGTAAACAAACAAAGAAAAAACAATCTTTCCTTTAAACCTATACAGAAACTCACAATCAACAAAATGCAACATGATAGTCCTAATGTTTTTCCTGTGGTGCTATTGGTGAGTTGTCCCTGTAGTGGGGATGCTATCCCACAAACAACCCACATTATGTTTCCTTCATTTGCGTTTTCTTAGTTGCAAGGTGAATGGAGATATTTGAACTGGAGAAAACTCTGGCCACAAATCCTGAGAGGGCGTATGAGGTCACCTGTTACCTGTTTTAGACATCTCATCCAGCCATTCATATGATGGAGTGTATGCCATGTTTCAGACATAGCTCTAGGTGCAGAGGACAGGAATATTTCTAGACCTGTGAACAAGGCAGCCGCAGCATTTGCCCTCACAGAATTCACTGTGCGATAAGGTATCAGGTTGGTTTGAATAGGCATCAGTTTTATTACAGTGGTGTATATGGCAAGTGCTGGAGATGAATGAAAGAAATGGAGACAAAGAGGTGACTGACATATCTAATTCAGAATCAATATCCAAATGATGTCCTAAGGACATCATTTAGAATTAGCCAGGTGGTAGGCAGGAAAAGGTGGAGGAGTGGCTTGAAGTTAGAGAGAGAATAGCTCCACAAACACACTACAAATAAATCAGAATAGAGCAGCTGAATGTGAACCTGGATTGATATTCTTCAATGAAGTCTTCCCTGTTCCAGACACAGAGCTGGCAACAAGGCTTAAGATCTCTAGGCTGTCTTGGCTTTCCCTTGCAAGAGATTTCTTGAGTTCCATGCTCTAGCAAGATTAGACTGGTTGCTCCATGGTTATTTTCAAACTGACCTGGGCATATTGGTACTCTGTGAATTAACATTTTTTGTAGCTATCATGGTGGGGCACAGGCGTGCATGTTTATAGTTCAGTGTAGGAGAGTCTTAACTTGCTGGAAAACAAAAAGAGCTTCTGGTGAACCTCTTTTATACAGACTACACTGTACATAAGGGCAAAAGCTCAATTATCTTCTTGGTATGTAAGGTAATGAAAAAGATATCGATCCAGTTTTATCTTGGGCCCGGAGATGCCTCCTGAAGAGGGGGAGGGAAGCAGCTTTTTCTTTTCTTTTCTTTTTTTTTTTTTTCTTTTCTGACTGGGGAACAGACTGATTCTGATGTTATATTAAAAAGCATCTTTCTCTTAGGTGAACGGGTGGCACCGACGGGGCAGCAACACTTGCTTTCCAATATAAGAGGATGAAGGACAGTTGAACTTGAAGCAGCCACAGAAAGACCGTATCTTTGAAATGGCTTGGTTGAGGGAGTGATTAGGGATTGAGATTTCAGTGCAAACAAATGCATTTTGGTCTCAGGAAGTGTGCAGTACTGGGCTGCTTCTGTCGGTTGCTCACCCTGTGAAAATTTTTAATTCTGCTTTGCTCGTTTGTTGATTTTAGGGTGGCAGAATGTCTAGCTGAATAAGTCCTGTGAATCTCTCTTACACCTAGTGGAGAGGTGATAGGACTATGGCAAATGAGGCACACATGGTGGTGTAAGATTTCTGGAAATATTTTTGTTCTCTTGATTTGCATATTGCACTTATTGGCTTTTCCAAGCCTGAACGACACACATGTTATCTGGACACTGAGGAACACGAATAAGAGGCCAAGAGAACCTCAGAGATGTTGGCCCTGAGACCTCTGCGCTGCTGAGCCAATGACAGCAGCTGCTCCCGTCAGAAGTTTTGTTAACTGATGACAAACCCTCATATGTTTAAACCACAGTGAACATGCTCCTATGGCTTGCAGACACACCCAATTTTTAACTGACAGAATTGTCTTCCATGGTGAGAGAGGCAGCTAGCCCAGGATACCTCTGGGACTTGGAGTTTCAGAGCACTGCTCCAGCAAGACCCCTAGAGGTCTGCCAGCTCACCTTGAAGTCTTTGCCAAGTACTGGATCAGTGCATGTGCACTGCACAGGTTGACAGTCCCAATGTGTCCACACCTCCAAAATATACCTTGAACTTTGCTCCTTTCTTTTCTCAGCCTCCTTGTCTCCCTGATTAGTTTGTTTAAATCATGGCTGATAATTTTATGTCTATTAAATAGTGACATTGTGTCATAGTATTGAGCTGAGATTTATTTTTTTCTTATTCTAAAGACTCAGAAGAAGAAAAGGGTGAATGAACACAGCCTTTCTTTCATTGCTTAATTAATTGACCAAATAATTATTCAGTGTCTACTATGTACCAGAAACTGTGCTAAATTTTGAAACTATAATGATCTTAAAATAATCATAATAAATAATGATCATAATAATAAATCTATAATGATGAAGTCAATAGATTCTATCTCTATCTTATGGCCTAGACTTGGGACTGTATTATTATCCTGTTAAATGTTTGCTATGGGCTAGATACTGTATTAAATACATTGTATACATCATCTTATATGATCTTCATGGCAGACCTGTGAAATAAACATTAGTAGCATTTTATAGATTTAAATATAAAAATAACAACAGAGACTTTGTAAATATATTAAAAGGACTATAAAGGGGAATGTTTGGGATTCTGCTTGACTTCAAATTGTATCCTAACTAAATTAGAAATCTGCAGTAGTATTGTTTCTGTTGAAATATATGAAGTCCACATGCCCAGCATGACTAGCTTGATGAGAGAAAGGTATAGAGATTCAGGTGGACATAAAAGAGTGAGTGGATGGAAATAGCATGCCTTATATGGAAGCCAGCATGAAAGAAGACACCAAGTTATTCACATGCAGGCTGTGTTACTGTAACGGCAAGGTGGGAGGTATGCTGAGAGTGATGTGATGAGAATCTGCTCTGTGTTGATCAGTGCATAGCTCCAGGGTCTTCCTGATGTCCCGCTGGACCAGTTGGAAGAAAAGACCACTTTGTTTCTGTAGGTTCTTTTAGTCCTGCAGGAAATGTGAGCCAATAGGTTAGGGTTGTGGGGTCAAAGAACTGAGGAACCTAAGAAACAGTCAAAGATCAGCCTGAAATGTTGGACAAAGCCAAAGCAAAATAGGTCATAACAAATGTTATACTAGGAAGAGGCATCTGATGCCAAGAAAGGATGTGTGTTCCCAAGTAGTGCAGATTTTGTAATTAAACTGAGATCAGATAATGCTAGATAGGGCAGAATTAAGTCACTGCTGCACAGAAATGAAGATAAAACAAACTTCTATTATCTAATGAAGGATATAACAAGTCTCTCTCAGCAACCTCAATTTGTGAAGAAAATATATGCTAGACCTTAAAGCGTTGGGTCTGGTAAGGCTAGTGCTTCTCTTCCAGAATGGACTCCACATTCTTCGTCTTCTCAGAGACTCTCATTTTACATGTTTTAAAATACATTTATTTAAACCTTAGGGCAAACTGAGACTCAGCTATTTGACTTGTTTTCTATTGGTGGAGACTTATTTACCAGAGCTCTTACAAGCCATTTCAAAAGAAATCTAGATACTATCTTCTCACTCTTCTCAGGAGGACTGACCTACATTCTACAGCCAATGACATCAGTTTGTGAGCTTGATGACTATCACAGACACCCTCCCATGGTTCTAGTACAGCTTTCCTTTCAGCACAGCTCATTGCTCTGGGTGAAGTGACACCTGCACCCTTGATCCCAGGGGGCCTGGCTTTAGTTGAGGTGATGTGTTTATTGTGGGTACCACAGCAGGTTTGAAGCAAACAGTGAAAGGATGTCACCAGCCACTGAAGCACAAGTGTGCTATCATCTTTGTGATTGACTCAGTAGGAATGACGCTGTTTTCTCTTGTCTTTTCTAGGGAAGTCTATCCACCATGATGTTTTCCAGATATAAGCCAGCTTTAAGAAAAGCAGCTGCTTCACTCTGAAAGGGGAATTTGAAAGAGTGAAAGAGTGACTAGATACATCTTGTGGTCCTTTGATCATGACAGGGGGCATTTCTCGAAAAATTGAGTTAAAGTTTTAAAAAGTCACATTGAAAAATTAGACGTAAGATCTTTTTTCCCACAGAGACCCTAAGCAACATTCTCTTAGGAAGCATTTAGTTATATTTTTATGTGTTTTTCATTCATCTTCTATTTTATAGAGAATCTCTGTGACTAGAAAAATCTCGTTTAATTTTTCTGTAGACTATATTGAGTGTTCTAAGTTTTTATCCTTGGAAATGATTATCATTCATCTCCAGATGTTTTGAGATAATGTCATTTCTTTTTTCATTTCTTAGTCTTTGAAGAAATAGTTCCTCTTCCACTTGTATAATTGAACAAATTAAATCATAGCTTTTCTTATGCTTCCTTTTTTTCCAGTTTAAATTCTTACCATCTCTTTTCAAAATCTCTTTTCAATGCCTTCTTAATGATATTGAAATTTTGGAGCTAATTCTCATTACGTTCCCTTAGAACATGTAGGCACACACACATATTTCAAGGACACAGGAAGTTTTTTGTGATCTATTTTTAAGTATACTTTCACTTTCCTAATTTATGCTTAAAAAGTGTTTAAATTGTAATCTCTTATTTTCTGAAGTGTTGGAAAAATGCATATTCAACACTAAAAATGTTTACTTAGGTATAAAATGTTGAGTAATTTCTTTTTAATATTATAGTATTCATCTACTTCTTTTAGTTTTAACCCAAGTCTATTTAGCCATTACCTATCCCTATCTCATGTAATATTAGATATGACATATTAATGCTTACTGGACAAATACACACACACACACACACACACACACACACATATGCTATAAATTGTCAGTAGTTCTGGTAGAAAATTTCTGAAGAAAGGTTTCCCAGTGGACGGTGTAATGACCTGTATCTAGATGTTGCTGCCCAAAGCCTCATACTCTCCTAAGTGGTACTTTTCCAAGCAATCTATATCTGGAATCTGTGATACTGGGATTAAGGGTGTGTGGTAGTAAATTACTCCGCTGAGTGGAGTCAGCATAGTTCTGGATGTGGGGTCATGAAAGCCTCACCCTGAGTGTGGATGGCGCCCACCAATAGGATCTGACAGGGAGCCTATAAAGGGAGCTGAGGAGGGCAGGCTTTGTGCTGCTGCTTCCTGCCCACTGCTTACCACACCATGAGCTATTGTTCCTCGGTCATGCCTTTCTGCTACCCTGCTATGCTGCCTTTCTGTCCTGCTTTGCAACCAGCCAGTGGTGGACTGAGACCTCTATGAACTGTGATCTGAAATAAACATTTTCTCTTTTACCTTGTAGATGTCACATATTTCATCTCAGCAACGATTAATATATTACTCAGACTTTTACTAAGCTCAGACTTTTCCTGGCTTTGAGAATGAAAATCAAAGCTGGGTACAACTACAGACTACTTTTCCTCAAGCTGATTCTTAGAGGCGTGTAATCAGAATAAAATATATGTAGAATAAATACCAAGAGAAGTAGTATTTATTGATAGTCTTTATGTTCTCAAAAAAGCTACACTCAATACTCTACATGCATTTCATTTAATAACTCTACATATTTTAATTACAGAACATATATACAAAAAGGCAATCTGAGTAGAGGTGCTATGGGAGAACATGAGATCGAAAGGTTAATTTTAACTGAGAAAATCATGGAAGGTGGACCTTACAGTATTGTGAGCATTATGATGACTAGGGAAGAAAAAGAGAAATATTCTGGACACAGGATGTGGAGCGCAAGGTTGTAGAATTATACAAAAGGTCGGGGAGTAACATGGTAATGCATGTAGCATTGTAGGAGCAAGGGGAGGGCAGCTGAGCTAGACTCTGGGAGGCCTTGGAGATTATTGTAAACTTCTGCTTTGAGTCAATGAGGAACTGGAGAAAGAAATGAGCAGGAAAACAGCTGGGCCATTCTGATAGTATTATGGAAAATCAATCAAATGATGCTGAGGTCTGTGGGATCAGATAAAAAGCTTTTGCGAACAGAGGGCCTAGAGAAGTGGTATTTACTGATACAGTCTTTATGCTCTCAAAAAAGTTACACTCAATAGTCTACATGTGTTTAATTACTCTATGTATTTTAATTATAGGACATATACACAAAGAGGCAGTCTGAACACAGATATGGTCATGCTAACTATGACAGATATCACCCAAGTTTACTAATTTCCTTTTTTGTCCATTTACAAAGGACACCAGGCTTTCCAAACCCTCAGAGTTTGAATGGCTATTACTTTCAGGCAGAAGCATTTAAGCTCTGGATCATGCTTCTTTATGTATTTTCTCTTAGCACAGTGAACATGGAAATATATGTGGGTATGAAAGATTATCAAAAACGAAATGACCTGCAGTTTTGAGCTGGCACATGGGAGCATGTACTTAGACTCATCTTTGCTTGTGGTGGACTCTGAGAACACAGAAATAAATTTTTGCTAAGTTAAAATGCTGAGGTTTTTATCCTAACTGATTGAGCTTTATGTAATGATGAAGATGTTTTATATTTTCACTGACCAAGGTAGTAGTCACTAGGTCCCTGTGATGAGCGTGCTTTGGGAAATAATTTTAAATTATATTTAGTTTTAATTAATTTAAATTTAAAGTTTAAGATGTAGTCTTAATGATAATTTCTATCATATCTATATTTTGTACATACTTATTTATTTATTTATTGCTCATATACTATGCAGCTTGAACTCGTAATGATTTTCCTGCTGACCTCCTCAGCACTAGGATTACAAGTATGAGCCACCATGGCCAATCTTTTTTTTTTTTTTTTTTTTTGTCTTTTTGAGACAGGGTCTCGCTATGCAGTTGAGGCTGGTCCTGAGCTCACTTTTGTAGCCCAGGCTGGTCTCGAACTTGCACCGATCCTCCTGCCTCAGCCTCCCGAGTGCTGGGATTACAGGCGTGAGCCACCACGCCCAGCCATCCATGGCCAATCTTAGTGGCCATTTCAGCGTGCTGGGGGGCTGGGCTGGCATGGCCTATGGTATGGGAACTGAACCCAGGTCCCTGCACTTTTGCCTGAGCAAATGCTTAGTTTGCTGAGCTATCTGGCTGGCCTTTCTTCATGATATTTTTAAGGCTTTTTTTCTTGAGCACCTAGGGAAAACCTGCCTAAAGCTATTCTGGCTGGACAGAAAATACCAAAGATAAGAAAACCTTGAGCTAACATTGGTTGGAAATAGCATTCTTTCATTTAAATTCGACATCACATCACATTGATGAGTCAAATTTAAGTTTTAGATTTAGAGAGATAAAGATGATATTGAGGTAAGAAATTTACTTATGTTAAAAACTGTCTTGGGCTGGGGGAATACCTCAGTGGCATGAGCATGTGCCTGGCAAGCACAAGGTCTCAAGTTTGATCCCCAGTACCTCAAACAAACAACTCCAAAACAAAGCAAAACAAAAAGCAAAAACCTGTCTTGTGTGTCCGCTACACAATAGCTACAATGTTAGTTGTCACAGGCCCACTGATTCACACACTGCCTGAGGTTGCGCCATAATCTGTACACTGTGGAGCTACACAGTAATGAAGCAATTAAAAGTCCCACACAGACTGCGTCATTCTAAGCAGGCTGAGAAACTACAACTAAATATATAAGCTAATGTCATAATGTCATGCGAGTTATGAATAATCAACTAAGACTTTTGATTACTGCCATGTGCCTGACACTAGTATTGCTGTTTTGTATACATTCCTTAATTTAATCTTAATTAATTTCATATGCATTAGACGTGATTATTACTATGCTAATGTTATAGTAAGGAAACTGAAACAGAGAAGCTATACACAAATGCAAATTATACTAGGCTTTTTCCCTTTGGGAATTATCAAGATGGTATGGAGAGATAAATAGCCTGTGGCACTCAGCACGAGGAGTACTGTTTAGGTTCTAGAGACCCCATGGGACCAAGGAGGGCAGGGCCAGCTGGATTTGGGGAAGTCATGCAGGAAAAGGTTCACCGCGGGTGTGATTTGAAGGAAGAATGGGGTTGTGGGACGGACAAATGAGGTGCTCTGTGGTTTGAAGGTCCACGTTGGAAGCTCAATCTCCACATTTACTTCTGAAGGGGCCTCTGGAGGAAAACAGCATTATGGCATGAAGGGGGCTTTAGAAGAAGGCATTAGTGGCTTTAGGAGAAGGGAGAGATACGAGCTCACACATTTTTTGGCCTCACCCTGTGACACCCTCTGCTCTGCTTGCAGGGCTGTAGCAGGAGGACCCTCAGCAGATGCTGTGCTCCTGGACTTCCTAGCTGCTGGGACAAGAAGCCAAACAAAGCTTTGTTCTTTACAAATTACCTGATTGTGAGTATTTCATCATAGGCATAGAAAACAGCACAAGAGAAGAGGGGAGGGCAAATGTTCCCAAGAGAGGACTTGCCATGGGGACAGATGCAGTTTTGTGATAAGAGCCAGGCTGTGATAAAACAAGCTGTGCTGAGTGCTATGCTCTGCCGGGAAACCTTGGACTGTGTGAATAGGACTGAGGACAGGCAAGGGACGCCATTTTTCTACCAGATTAGATAGTACGGTTAGATTAGAAGTAGATGGTTCTTCCTGAAAGGTGGACACTTCTTTGGAAGAGATAGTTGATACAGTGAGGCTTGGCAAAAAGGGCTCTTGAGGAAGGGTGGAAGTGAGAGAAGTTAGATCCAAGTGGGTTTGCAGGAGCAGAAGATTTAGAGGGCCAGATAGACACAGTTGATGCTCTCCAGAATTTGGAGTGCGTGGAGGGGGAGCTTTTTGTTAAAAGGAGATGCTACATGTATGAGTATTTTGAATATTACCTCAGATGGCTATATTTTAAAAGTCTTTACATAAGTGTGACTTACCAATTTTTCATAAAATGAGTTATTTTGCAAATAAAAAAGATGCCCTGAAAAGAAGTAAGAGCTGATGGTTCTGTGGGTCAGTAGAAAGAAGCCAGCCTCAAACAGCAACCGTGACCCTACAGCTTTGGGTGGGTGGTTTAAAACACAGATGATAATCCTCACTGAGGTGCTCTAATGATTAAATACGAGAATACTTTGAAAACTGTTCAGTATGCAATTATTCCTTTTTAAAAGTAAAAATTCACATAACTTTTTTTTTTTTTTTTCCTCAAGTCACACAGTGGTCAAAGAGTTCTTTGGCACTCTCCTGTCTAATGATGAAAGTAATTAGCAGCACTAGAGAAGGTTGCTGTCTCAACCTTGCTGCAGCAGCTCGATAAGGGCTTCAAAGACACCCACCTCCTAAGCCCGAGGATGCATGCATAATGGCACCAGGGTGAATACACAGCACCTTATATGGCAAAAGAGGAAATTAAATGAAGGGTTCTGTGACAAAGATGATCTCTGATTATCAGCACAGGCCCGAGGTGTAATCAAGTATCCTTCTAAAAGGGAGGGCCAGAGATATTTTAGGCAAAGGAAAGGTGATAGAACCGAAGCAGGAAGATCTGAAGCTGCTAGTGGCTGACACTCAAGATGGAGGGAGGGTACTCTGTGTCAAAGAATGCGATTTTGAACAGGCTGGAAATAGCTTCTCTGCTAGAGCCTCCAAACCACAGCCTGCCCACCACGTTACTCTAACTTAGTGGAACTGATTTCAGTCTTCTGTCATCCTGAGGTGCAAGAGAATAAAACCATGTTTTTTAAGTCACTGAACTCGTGGTCGTTTGTTGCAGCAGCCACAGGGAGTTCGTGTACTTACTGAATACTTATTGGAGACTTAAAATGTTAAAGACACTGCGCTGGTCTGGCTGATGTTATTAACAGTGAGTAAAGGTTAACCTTATTCCTTCTGATGCTTATTATGCAGGAGGCTAGGAAATACCAATAAAGGCAAAATTTTAGAGACATAGAAGCAGCAGTTAGGCATTACACTGGTCGAGGAGATGAGAGAGGAGGTCACTGAGCTAGTCACTAGGATCAGCAAAGATGGGAAGAGATAACAGTTGAGATGGGGCAGAGGCAGGGGCAGGGAGACGGCCCAGCAGCCTTAGTGCTTGCTTGGCCAGCGCAAGGTCTCGAACTCAATTCTGAAAACAAAAGGAGGAGGAGGCTAAAAGAAAGAAACAATAATGGCAGGCCAAAGTAGGGTAGAAGCAGTTTTGTTAGACAAAAGACAACAGGCCTAGGCAAGACGATGGGAAAGTAAAAAGTGAACAATAAAGAGTAGATTGTAGTTGGGGCTATGGGACAGAAAGCGTTAGAACTTGTATATTTTCCTAGGCTATGGAGTACCCTTAAAGGTACCTGCAGCAGTTTCTCTTTATATTTAAAATATCTGGTTAGGCATGAACTTTTAGAGGAAATTGCAAATGGCACAAATTAAAACAACTGGCAACTAATTGAAAATGTGATGAATGACAATGTATAACTCACGGGTTTTACAGTTATTCTCAGTATGTTAGCAGAAAAATTTCTGGTCATAGGGGTATTAAAATAATATCACTAAAAGAAAGAAAAGACTGGTAGGTAAACATGTAAAGTAACACAACTAATAGGTCAAAACAGAATTAAAATATGGCAGAAATGATTAGAGGAAAGTGTATAGACTTTAACAACTGAAATGATGAGATAGTAAAATATTCTATTTCAGGTGATACTTCTTGTAATTTTTCTTCAAGAAACTATGCCTTTAGCCTTTCTCAGGTAAGCTGCAGCTGACAAAGCTCAACACATGCTTTCTGGGGACCTATGCAGCTGCAGGAATTAGATGGGGTGGAGGTGTCTCCAGTGGAGAAAGGAGAGACACTTTCTCATACTGATGGAGGATGATCGCTTAGGCAGGAAATGATGATCTTGGATGGCCAACTTCTACGTTATAAATAATCTGAACATGCTTTTAAGAGAGCATTACATTCACCAGCTCATTGACTAAATGCCAGGGTTCCTCTAGTGAATCTTGTTTATGAGTGCAGCATGGAGAGGAGAAGATGTGCTAATCTCAGGTGCCCAGCACAAGCCAGGGCGCCTTGCCAATGGTCAGCAAATTTATAGTTCTCATAGACTGGGGTGCTTTGTAAGTGCATAAAGAAGCCCAGAATGAAAAAAATCACTATAAGATAGAGACAAATAATTAGGAATTGTTTTGTGGGTAACTCCAATTGGAAATAAAAGAGGTATTTCAAAAGCATTCTTTACAAGGAACCTATTGCCATGGAAACCACAGGAAAGAAATTGGTGCCAAAAATAAACAAACCAAAAAGTGGACAAAGAAAAAAATCATTCAAGCATACAGGAAATAAAAATTTTGGAACAGTCACCTTTAATTACCTTTAAGAATGGAGTCTGAGATGAAAAGAGAAAAGGTAACCATATAAAAAACATTATTTCTTCTTCCCAAGATAACCTTATCTGTGAAAATTTATTTAGAAAACCACCAAACATTGAACAATTTTTAGATAGGATTTTTTTTTATCAGAAGTCAATTTTTTATCAGCATAAATTAATATCTTCCATTTAAACTTTCCTTCACAGAGAATTTTTTTGTATGGAAAATTGAACTGAGGACCTCATGGTTTCCAGGCAGGTGCTATGCTGCCGAGCTATGTCCCTGGTCCTTCTCAAAGCAGAATGTGGTTTAATTATCTTCTATCCTGGTGGAAGCAGCAGGCTGTGGTTTTGAGCAAGAGGACTCACTGATACTTGTGCACTTTCTGTCAAGAGCAAATAATCTAACGAAAAATGGGCCCAATATTTATTCAATATATACAAACAATGCAAAGAGGCAATGACTTCGTTGTCAGATTTTGCACTGAAGAGTCACATTTATAATATACATTAAGAGGTTTTGATTTTGAAATGTCCCCTTTTCTCCTTCACAGGATTTTATGAAGAATGGGTTATTTATGATCCAAATTCAGGGAAGTACTGAAACCCTTTCAGCATCTAAAGCCTGAAGTCCAAGATTCATTTACTTTGAGTCTGTGACGTGGCTTCCTTCATATTGTGTGTACACTTCATTAACATGAGTATTCTACCGTGATAGACTGTACTCCCTTATTGAGTGGATATCTTGTAGATGTTTGTATGTATCAATAAAACATTCCAAATGCTGACAATGTCAGAGAAGGCTGTGATTTTGAGCATCTTCAAATGGACTGAATAAATACCAGTGGCTATGCAGAAGGTGTTAATTTCATTGCAATAGACACAAAAATAACAGTGGCTTAAATAAGACAAATGTTTCTGTCTTCCATGAGGTTGGGGCAGGCAGAAAGACAGAGCTAACAGGAAGGACGATTAGCAGTCTTTGCTGTAATGAGCATTTGTGCTATAGTTAAAGAACACATTCACTGTTGTGCTTTATCAATATAAGCTAGAGTACAAGGTATGCCTGGGTTTTCTGTGTTAATGGTGGCAAGACCTAGAGTGACTACAATGCAAGCAAATTGAAGACAAAGCAACACAGACTGAATTAGTAACTGTTCACTGTTGCTTATCTATTTTCTTACCACACTGGATAAAGTGTGAACTTATTAAATACATAGTGACAAGTTAATTAATGAAGCTCAGCAAGACATAGGACCAAATTAGCACTCGTAGGCTAAATGGAGTTCAAAGCTCTAATTACTTGGAATTTTTGAGTTGGGATGAAACTACTGACATGTGTAAACCTTTAAATTGTGTCATTAGTTATATTACATGATAATTTCAGAAAACTGCATATTCTCTAAAGTAAAACGTGAAAAGTTTTAGGTGAAAAAAAATCTCAATTTTGATAACCAAGTGATTTATTTACACTATCAAATACACATTTCCAGATTACTTATTCAAGACACAATTTTTTAAAGAAAGAGCATCTGTAAAGCATTTAATATGGTATAATTAGTATCATCACAAAGTAAAAGGTTACTTACTAGTATTTTGAAACTTTTTATCCTAAGGGCCTTAATGCAGTCAAGATGCAATTAAGAGCATACATTTAGTTTCCCATAGTTTATAGGTGTCTTCATACATTTTGTTTTGGAATTTAAATCCCACCTTCAATCAGTGATTCCCAATAATTAGAATGAATTGGAAAGCATTTAAGAAATACTATCTAAAAGTGTGGTATTGGTCAGCTTTGCTGTTAATGAGACAAAACACTCTCCACCCACACTTTAGAGGTGAAACGTTTATTTAGGCTCAAGGACTCAGTGGGTGCAGTCCTTGTTCCTCCGGCTCTCATGCAGGAGCAGAATGCAGGAAAGACTTGGCAGAAGAAAATGTGAAAATGTAAGACTAGGATATGGCTTAGGAATTTGCATTTTTTAAAAAGTATTCCCAACGTTAGGAATCTCTGCCTGAGATAATTTACTCAGCTTCCTGAGTTTATGTAGGAATAATGTCTCACAGATTTGAAATAGCAGATGTTCTTCAAAGTACTTTAAGATAATTTTTGTTTTTACTAAAAAGTAATTCTGATATTGTTAGTATCCTGGCAAAGGAGATTCTTACTGCATTTTAATGACTTTCATGACCCTATTAGATGAAACAGATTTCTTAGAAAATTTGTCTAGAACTAAGGTGTCATTCTGTTGTCCCTTTCACCTTCAGCTTTCTAGTATGTTTGGAAGGGTCGTTCAAGTGTTTGAGGTGCATTCCTGGTTTTCACTGTCTCTCAGTGCAGTATTTTAAGAACATTGCTGAAAGCAAACTTGGCCCAAGGAACTGGGAATATAGTATTACCAACATTCTTACAAGCACAGAAGAGTAAATTTTCACCAGGGTGTGGGCAACTTGACAGAGTCACGGCAGAAAACGAAAAGAAAAAAAAAAAAAAAAAAAAAAAAAAAGAATCTCTGTTGCTCTTGGCCGAACACAGCCTGGGCAACTTTCCAAGTTCGGCTGAGATTCCTCCGGTAGCGAGAAGGGTACAAAATGGTTTCCAGCTTTCGCTCCAGAGGTGAATTTGGCTTGTTGTCATGGAGACTGACCTTTATCAGTGGGAACATGTGTGCTCTTTGACCCCAGGGGACATACGGTGACCTGGCTGCAAACACAGCACGGGAGCCGGCTTCTCTTGGAGCCTCAGCATCTGTTTACTGAAAAACTGTGCCGACTTCACATTCTCTTCTTTTTGAAGGGTGCCACGGCATTCTCAGGTGCGAGACTCAGCCGTACCAACGTCTCGCTGAGCTCCCAGAGGCCTTCACTGGAGGATTTACACCCTCTGCAAACACGGGGCATAGTTCTTTGTTTTGAAAAGAAATTGAAGAGTGATTCATTTTTGGTAAACAAAGAGAGGATTACTGACGTATTTACTAGTCTGGGCTTCAATCTCTGAACGCGGTTCCTCCAACGCCTAGTGCAGACATTGTGCATTTCAAACATTATCTTTTTTTTGGTTGTTGTTTAATCTACTTTTCTTTCTTCCTGGTATGGAGAAGATATATAATTGAGCTCTCACTCAAATCCAAATGAGATGGCTTTCAAAGGCCATTCAGGCCCTCGTGTTTGTCCTTTGCAAGAACAAGCAACTGTGATTCTGCAGAATTTAAATTCAGATATCATTGGCAGCCAGAGATGTTTTCCGCTGTTGGAATGCAAAAGAAAATTTTACTTTACAACTTCACTGTGCCACTCCTGACATTGATGGGTTCTGTATTCATCTGAGGGGGGAAAATTAAAATATCTTACCTGTCTGCACAATATCCTTGGTGGTCTTACAACAATAAAATATTCAGCAGTCTGATAAATCTACTGTTACAGTTGACAGACCAGGTTGAAACTGGCTGAGACCATGTAGAGCGTATCACATTCCTCCTTTCCTCAGATTAGCTCTCCATCATAACAACTGCATTCAGCAGAGCTCATATTGTCTCAGTCACAAAGTCAACTCAAAGACATCAGCGCCAGACTGCTGCAGAAGTCAGAAATATTTTTAACTGTTGACAAAAGGTTCAGTTTCATTATGCTGAATTCTAAAGTTGAACTATGGTAATGTAATCACTTTCCTAAAGTCTCATCACTTGTGCGGTACCAGAAAATCACTATAACTTCTTAGAATTTTCCCCAAGCAGTTCTAAGTAAGTGGTTCTCACGTCAGTGAAGTGAAGACCAAGAGGAAGCTGATGCTCACTTAGCCGTTTATTTATTAGAAATAGGTTGCAGACAGCCAAGGTTTTTGGCAGAAACCTCCTCATTTTCAAGAAAGTGATAGAAATAGCTCAGCTAAGGTACCATAGAAGCTCAATTCAAGTTTTGATAATGCATCTAAAAGATCCATGAACCAATGAATGAGTTTCTTTATTTGCCAACATGTCAGAGGTTTATTTTTCCATGTCTTCCCTGTAGTATAAATAACTCTCCTGACAGAAACTAAACATTAACCCAGAAAAATTCTCTTTTACTGAATATTTGTAGCACAGGTTACCAATTCAAGATGTAGGGGAGGAAAGATAATTTTCTCTCTGTAGCCTTTTCTTAGTTAGGATGGACCTTGAAAGGGAAGATGGGTGAAGAAGAGAAAAATAGAAGTTTATTGACATGCATAGGGGACACCCAGACAGAATCTCAAAGAAGCAGCATAGGCTCAGGTGTAGAGACCATTGGTCTCCTTCTGCAACAGGCAGAAGGCTATTACAGGGAGTTATCTAGGAAAAGCACTGCAAAGCAGAGCAAGGTTTGCGGCACTCATTTAAGTCAGTGCCTTCTCCACTGATAAGAGCCTCAAGCGACTGAGTCATCCCTGTCTCCCTGTTTCAGAGGGAGAGGGATCCTTCCAAATGGTTTCCTTTACAACCATTTGCCTTAGAAAGGGGTGGCTGTCAGTTTGTTTTCAGAGGTTTATAACTGTATAATTTTTGGATTTTCAAACCAGTGGGTTTATTAAACAAAAGCTTTTAAGATTAAAGCATTTCTGAAGTAAAAAAGGTTTCCCAAGTCCGTTTAGATGTCAACCCAAAAAGGACTATGGCATCTTGGATAAGTTCTGCAAATACAAATAGCAAGGCTACATAGTGGTTGGACATACGGCCTCCTCATTTAGAGATAAGAGTATTTCTTTTTATTAGTACATGCTTACAGTACTTGAGGCTTACAGTCACCTTGGGAAGTGGGTACATAAGCATAATAAATAATACAACTTATTTCTCTTTGTAAAAGGCTCCTTTCTCTCCCCAGTCTCCTCTTCTAAGTCCCCTTCCCATTTTTATTTTTAATGATATTATTAACCTGATCTCATGTTGCAAAATATAATTTTTGCATTCATTGAGGTTATTAGATTTTTGTACATGTCATGTCTTTATTCTACTTACATCTCTTTGTCTTTCCTCTTCCACCCCTGTGCTGCTGGACTCTTTCCCATTTGCATTTTTGTAATAAAAATTTGAGTATCCTGGCACATGATAGCAGCAGGATTACGTGAAACAGGGAAAATGTGGGGCTAGGAGAGTTCATAAGAAGAGGCACTTGTTGGTTCTGGATTGGGCAGTTTTAGCAGCCTGGGAAGTTTATTCATAAATCTGATGTGGTGGTAGCTGGGGGTTGACTGCCTAGGGTTATAGGTCAATATTTTAATGTACATTCAGGTACATGGAAACTTCTCTTTAGGTTTGGCCTGCAGTTGCTAACTGAATTTGCTCCCCTTAGCTCTACTCCGCTTGCCTCTGCTCCCCTCCTTCCTCTAGACCTTATATTTAAATATAGGATATCTGAGAATTTATTTTATCAGCTTCTTTAGATAATAGAGTGCGTGTGGAGAGAGAAAATAATTTGTTTTCAAATCCCAGTGTTTTCAGGTACTGACAGGAGGTCCAATTTCATTAGACTGGATAGCAGAATATCTCTGTAGCCTTCCTGTTCTCCTAGAAAAATGTCTGTGCTCTGGGAACAGCTACCAAGTGAAGTGAGTTTTATTTGACTTTATTTAAGTGAGGATTAGATATCTTGGCTTTCTTTTATCATGTTTCAAATTTCATGCCTTGATGAATTTTCTCATTTCTCTAGTTCTATGTCTTAGCCAAAGATGCAAACTGTGTGATGTGGATGTGAATTGTAAATACATATTAATATAGAGCGAGTATATGTAGGTTTGTCTATGTTTTATACATACATATGCATATATTGTATACATTCATATGCAGATGTACATATAATTATATATATGATTTCTACATTAACATTTCAATCATTTGCACTTCTTGAGTTTTATTATTTTTTATTTTAATGTATTTAATATAGGATCTACAGGGTCTCACTATGTAGATTGGACTCATAGTGATTATCCTGTTTTCAGCCTATAAGTGCTGAGATTACAGGTGTGTGCCACTCTCTCTGGGGATGGGGCCAGCATGGCATGCTGGGGATGTAACCCAGATGCGGCGCTTTGCTAAAGCAGGTGCTTTAGTCTGCTGAGCTATCTGGTTGGCTATCTTGAATTTTTGGTAAAACTCCAGGAAAAACTACCCCTGCTCTCTGACACTGAAATGGGCTAACTTGTAAAAGAAAATCGAGCATGTCAATCAGTATGCCTGGGGCATTGCAGAAAGCTAACTACCTAATAACCCAGTGTGATTCAGAAATTTGTACACCCTTTTTTCAATGGGAAAGGGAAATAAGGAATTTCCAATTTCCTTTAATTCAAAATGCTCAATATGTCAAAGCATCACACTTTGAGATATTGCTTTTCTCATTCCCAAAACAATTATGGTGAAGACATTAAATTTTAGTTGTTTTAGGGAAAATGCTTTGAAGACCCAGAGAGTTTGAGAGTT
>PVJA010027130.1:0-28903 GCA_004027025.1 Myocastor coypus
AGAGAAGAAATCAAATGAAAGAATCAAATAATGAAGGTGCACAACATACTATTAAATGATTTTTAATAGATCCTGAAGAAAATAGATATAGAATGATCTCATCCAAATCTGATAAAATCCGTTTATGACAAATGTACTACCATATTAATTGGGGAAAAACTGAAAGCTTTTCGCTCTAAAATCTGCAACAAAATAAAGATTCCTTCTATACTCACTCCTGTTCAACATAGTACTTGTTATGATTTATGTCGAAGTGTTCCCCTGAAGCCTCATGCAGTCATGGGGTGGCTTCTAGAGTTTGTGATTAATTCATGATCCAATGCTGCGATTATGGGTGTGAGAGCTACACCCACATATAGGCTGAATGCAGCATACAGAAGGGAGAGAGGTTCACCTCTGCTTCTGCCATTCCTGTCACTGCACCTGCTTTTTTGCCCTTCTGTTTTGCCATTTTCTGCCACCATGATCTGTGATCCTCTGCTGAGTGCCCCTCTGCCTTGAAGCCAGCCAAGTATAGTTTGAAACCTCCACAAACTGTGAACAAAATAAACCTTTCCTCCTTAATTTGGGGTGTCAGGTATTTTGTCCCAGCAATGAGAGAAAAGTAACCAAGACAGTACTTGAAACATTAGCAAGAATGATCAAGCAAGAGAAAGAAGTTAACTGGGATAGGTATAGAAAGGGAAGAAGTTAAACTATTCTTATTCACAGACCCCACATGGTCCTTCATTTTTAAGACCCAAGAAACTTCTCCCAGAGATTTCTAGAATAAACAAATGCAGCAAGGTAGTGGGATATAAAATCAGCATACAAAAATCAGTAGTGTTCTTGTACATAGGTGATGAAGCCACCAAGAAAGAAATCCGGAAAACAATACCATTCATAAGAGCATAAAAAAATGATAATTAGGAATTAGCCTAACCAAGAAGTAAAAAAACTTCCTTAACAAAAAATAAAGCACTCTGGAAAGGATACCGAAGGGGATATTAGAAAATGGAAAGGAAAGCTGCCCTGTTCCTAGACATAACCAAAATTCTCAAGATAGGCAGACTTCTAAAACTGATATACAGATTTATCCAATCCCAATCAAAGTACCAACAACATTCCTCTCAGAACTCGAGAAAACAATCCTAAAAATCACATAGAATTAGAAGAGGCACAGGACAGAAGAGCAGTCTTAGGCAACAAGAGTACCACAGGAAGCACTGCAATCTGGAGTTCATGTAAAATTGTAAAGCTACAGTAACAAAAACTCAATATGATGCAGGCATAGATCACCAGAACATAACAGAGGACCCAGAAACAACCTAGACACAATTCAGATGTCTGATTGTTGACAAAAGGGCAAAAACATACGCCACAGAAAAGAAAGCCCCTTTTGCAAACAGTGCTGAGGAAACTGACTGTATATGCAGAAGGCTGAATCAAGACCCCTACCTCAGGCCAGTGAGATAGCTCAGCAGTCTCACTGCATCTGATTAGGCAAGCCTAGGCAAGCACAGGGACTATGGTTTGATCCCCTGCACCACACATCACATCAATCCTGTCCACAGGGTGGGCAGAGACAGCCACCCACACCCCCACACCCACACACAAAATTCTGTATCTCTCATCATAATGACATAAAATAAAAATAGATCAAGGATATAGATATTAAACAATCTGCTGGATATTAAAACACATAGGTATAGGGAAGGATTTTTCTGTGTAAATCACAATAGCTAAACTCTGAAAATAGCCTAGTTATCCATCAAGACACTAATGGATAAAGAAAATATATATAAAGAAAAAAATATATATGCCATAAAGAATGATAAATAAGTCCTTTTTTTTCTTTTTTTGCGGTACTGGCTATTGAACTCAGTACCCTGCACTTGCCAGGCAAGCGCTTTTTCCACTGAGCTATCTCCCTGGCCCTAAAGAATGATGGATAAGTCATCTTCAGCAAAACAGATAAATCTTGAGACCATAATTTTAAGATTTTAAGTGAATGAGACAGAGAAAAATCCCAAAATAAAGGGGCTGGGAAGAACCCAAAATAAATAAGAATGAAAATAAAAGGAAGGGGAAGAGCCGGGGTTGTGGCTTAGTGGCCCAGCATCTGCCTAGCTAGTGTAAGATCCTCAGTCCAATTCCTTGTACCTTTTCCTATCATTCCCTGTGAGATGGATAGAAGGAAACAAAAAGGCAGTCTTTTTAGAAATGTGGAAGAAGGGAAAGGGGAGAGGGAGAGGGTAGAAGAGGGGAATAAAAGAACTGAAAATGATAAAAGATGTATTACATGTACATACCAATATCCTAATGAGAACCTATTATGTATTACAAACATACTTTAAAACTCAGGTAAGCCAGGCATGGTAGTATGTGCCTGTAATCCCAGTGATGGGGGTGGGGTGGGGTGGTGGCAAAATGACCCTAAACCCCAGCTCAGCTTAAACAGTTTAGTGAGATCTGCTCCAAAATAAAAGATAAAGAGCTGGAAATGTAGCTCAGTGTTACAATCCTGGGTTTGATTTCTAGTACTATAAATAAAATTCAGTAGGGCTTAGTGGTAGAGAACTGTTGGGTATGATGTCCATTATGCCATAAAATTATGTCACCTGCTAATAGTGACAGTCTGGCTCCCTTCTGAACCATTTAGATGCTCTTTATTATAAGAATATAAATTCTTCCCCCGCCCCTTTGGTATCAGGGATCGAACTGAGGACCTTGAGCTTGCCAGGCAGATCAGTTCTTGAAATGTCTGATTAAATTTAGCAGTGAAGCTATATGGTCCTGGGCTTTTCCCTGATGAGAAACTTTATTACTAAGTCAGACATACTATTTGTTACTGGTCTGTTGAGGTGTTTTATTTCTTCATGATTCAGGTGTATGTGTCTGAAATTTGCCTAGGTCTTCTAAGTTTTCAAGTATGTTAGTATTTCTGTGGTACGCACTGTAATGTCTCTCTCCGTCTCTGATTTTATTTGCATCTGCTCTTTTTCTGTCTGTCACCCTGAGTAAGAGTACGAACTGGCAAGAGGTGAAACCTAAGAAATCAATCCATAGAGGAGGAAATGACACAGAGCCGCAGCAGCAGGTTGCAAGCCCTCCCCGGGGCCGCACTGGAGTCCACAGGGCTGGGTCAGAGCCGGCCCGAGGCCGCCCCTCTCCCAGCGCTTCCAGAGCTGGGGGCTGAGCCCTGAGGATACAGGGCAGTGGCGGCTGCAGAGGGGCGCTCTCCCCGCGGAGCCGCTGTGCCCGCGGACTCCCCAGCCTGAGGCGCCCGCGGACGTCCGCTGACGCCGTGGTCTCCGGTTTTGCCCGCAGATGCATCATCGCGCGGTAGTGGGGGTCCCAGCTCCCCGCCCGCGGGCAGCTGCGGCCGGGACCGCGCGGTGACCTCCTGCGCGTTGTCTGCGCCTCCCGCGGCGGGTGCTGAGCGGTGGTACTCGGGCGGCCGTGCGCGATCCGTTCGCAGTCAGGGTAGAAAGCTAATGGCGAGAGCGACCGGGATTCCTGGCCCGGCGGTCCTGTGTGAGTCAGAGGCATGCTCTGGTGCGAGGATTTGAAGTGAGTTTCTGCTGAACATTATCTGTATTTTGGAATTTTTTTTTTTTTCTTTGCTTTGCCCCTTTGCTCTGATTAAGCTGATGTCTATGTTTTCTACCGCTTCTCATCTTCCTACTTTTTTTTCCAACCTGAATTCCAGTAGCAATGCTATTTTCTTATTTCTTGCCCGCCCCCCCCTCCACTTTCTCTTTTTGAAACAGGATCTCTATATGCAGTTTAAGCTGGCCTTGAACTCACTTTGTTGCCAGGGCTGGTTTCAAACCCACAGCGATCCTCCTGCTTCAGTTTCCCTAGTGCTAGGATTGCAAGTGTGCACACCACACCCAGCTGTTTCTTTCGTTTTTTAAAAAAATTCCTCCTTTCAAATATGCAGTTCAGCCGGGCAAGGTGGCACACGCTTGTAATCCCAGCACTTGGGAGGCTGAGGCAGGAGGATCGATGTCAGTTCGAGACAGCCCAGGCCAAAAAGTAAACTCAAGGCCAGCCTGAACTGCATAGTGAGACTGTCTAAAAAAAAACAAACAAACAAACAAACAAAAAAAACCCCCAAATATGCAGCTCACCACATTCTGCTCTCTCTCAGCCACTTCTGCCTTTTCTTGCCATGCAATTGGTCCTCATCCTTTCCTTTACTGCTTCTTCTCGTGGGCATAGAGTCCCATATTCCCTGGACTCCTTCTACTGCAGGCACACACGCATAGTCTCCCAGCTTTTCTCAATCTGGAAGGATGACTCCTTTCTATATCCCGTCCTCACCCCCACAAGTATCTTCTTAAAGCCCTTAACACAAACCTTTCACTCCTACTCAAAGTTCTCTATCAGAATCTGACTCCATATTTAATTTTCCTACCTGTCTACTGCCCCTCTACACCTCATCTCCCATCCATTTCCCCTACCACATCGCAGAGTAACTGCTAATATAGCTGAATACAGGCTGCGAAGACTATTGACGAAAGGTCAAAGTGCCAAGCGAGCTGCATATAAGCAGTGGGCTGCTGGATCTGTTTATGCTGGTGGAACCAGAATTTCTCAGTACACAGGAAGGAGTCCAAATACTTCAGCAGCTGAAAGGGTACATCCTATCTAAGGACAAACAAAGCTAAAAACACATCACAGGAAGGCAGTATCTTACTAAAAAGATCTTTGTATTGATTACAAGTCTTTCTAATCCTACAGGGCAAAATAAAAACTGATGTGCCTATACACAGGATCATGGAAATACAGGCAACAAAAGACTGCCCCCCCCCCCACCCAAGGCCCTCAGATCTCCCAGGGCAACCCAGAGGGCACACACAGAGAGGAAAGCAAACACCAGGAGGTGGAGCTCTACGAATTGTTTAACAAAGAGATAAACTTGGGAAGTTCAAAGGGACATGACCCAAAAGTACGAAATTATCATCTAAGTGACCAGTGTAGCTGTGGGGAAAATAAAAAATTAGAAGAGCTAAACAAAAGAGTTTAAAACATGACAAATTCCCTAAAGATATAGAATTGATGATAATATACAAGAAAAAAATTCCAAACATAAAAAAAAGCCCTACAGAATTCATAACTGGCAGAGCTGATCAATGTGAAGACAGGGTTTCTGAAATCAAGGACAGAATGATATATTACAATGAAGTCCTCAGAGAAGCCCTGGGCAGAAAGGTGAGTGAACAGGAAAATCTCATCCAACATTTCCTAAGACACTAAGAAGAAGCCCAATCTAAGGCCAACTGGAGTTAGAAACTAGTAGATAAGATACATGGAGCAATGAATCTGTCTACAAAAAACATAACAGAAAACTAAGAAGCTCACTAAGACACATCATAGTTAAAATTCCACATGTCTAAAAAACAAAAGCCCCAAATAGTATAACCTAAAAGCAGTCAGAAAAAAAAATCACATATAAAGATAAACCCATTATGCCGGGCGTGGTGGCTCATGCCTGTAATCCCAGCACTCGGGAGGCTGAGGCAGGAGGATTAGTGTGAGTTCGAGACCAGCCTGGGCTACAAAAGTGAGCTCAGGACCAGCCTCAACTGCATAGCAAGACCCTGTCTCAAAAAGACAAAAAAAAAAAAAAAAAAAAAAGATAAACCCATTAGGATTGTAGTGGACTTCTCGACTCAAATTTAAGGGACAAAATGCTTGGAGTTATGTGCTAAAAGCAAACACTTTCCAGCCCACATTAACATATCTAGCAAAATTTTCCTTCAGTTTCACAAAATATCTATATTTCTCCATCTATTTTTCATCAAGAGATTTATGATTATCTTGCATACCTATACCTGGTAACCTGAGCAACAGATTTGATGATGACAATATGTAGTATAAATACCATTGTTAATTTTCTATTCCTGTTTTGAAATTCTGTACCATTTTGTATTGTTTTATGTTGTTTTGTTTCTGTCTTTGCTCTTGTTGTTTTTGTTTTCTCTTTAAAATACAAAGATATTTATGATTACCAAACCACCACTTCAGAAAATAGTAATAAATATCCTAGAAACAATGAAATGAATAAAGCAAAAAACAAAAGAAAACAAAATTAAGCACAGCTAATAGTTTTATTTATTTATTTATTTGTCTTTTTTGAGACAGGGTCTCACTATGCTGCAGCTAATAGTTTTTAAAAATAAAAAAGCCAACAACAGAAAAGAACAAAATGTTAGATATTAATTACTACCTCAGTAATAACTTTGAATGCTAATGACCTTGCCTCTCCAATTCAGACACAGATTGGCAGACTATTAAGAAAATTTCTTGGTTTTTAAAAAATTTTATTTATAGGGTCTTGCTATGCAGGTTAGACTGGTAGTAATCCTCCTGCTGTCTCAGCCTCCCCAGTGCTGGGATTACAGGCATGTGCCACCATGCCCAGTCTGTGGCTGGCTCTTCATGCCTGAGACAGGGCTGGCATGACACGCAGTACTGGGGATCTGACCTGGATCCTTGAGCTTGCCAGGCAGGCGCTTAGACTGCTGAGCTATCTCCATTGCCCTAAAAACCAGTTTTACAAAAACAAACAAACAACAAAAATAAAACCAGTTCACAATAATCTGTTACATTCAAGAAACTCATCTGATCCCCTGCCTGCCCCCCCAGAAGATCACAAAACAATATTTCATGCACCAAGACCCTGAAAACAAGCTGGGGTAGCAATTCTAATCTCAGGCAAACTAAGCTTCAAGCTAAAAATGATCAGAAGAGACAAAGAAGGTCAGTATTTACCAGTAAAGGGAATATTCCAACAAAAAGAGGTGATGTTAGAAAATATATATACCAAATATTGAAGCACATATTTTCATAAAATAAATAGTACTGAATGTAAAAGATCAAATAAATACACAGTCATAGTATGTGTGATGATTGGTTGTATCAGCTTGAGTAAATAATGCCCAACTAGACTGGTTCAGCATAGCTCTGTGGGTGGAGACCCATGCCAGGGAGAATTATTGCCAGGATGCTACCCAAGGGAAACGAAGGAAGGAGGATCTCCAATCTCCAGTTTTGCTTCAGACATCATCTCCTGGCTTCTGGGGCAGACCATTCTGCCTCCTGATACAGAAACCTATCAGACACTGCACAGAGCTCCAGGCCTTTGCCTGGGTCCTTCAGATTCCCATTGTGCAGGCAGGCCTTTCACATCTGACTTGGGGTGGGTTCCTATGGAAGCCAGTCAGTAAATTCTTAATGATTTGTGTATCTTGTATTATACCTGTTTCTTCAGTAAATACTGACTAATATAGTGGGTGATTACAACACTTTTGCAAACAGATAGATCAACTGAACAGAGTATCAATAAAGAAATATCTGAGCTCAAGAAAAAGAAACAGAAAAAATATCTGAGCTAAAAAAAGAAGAAAGAAAGAAAGAAAGAAAGAAAGAAAGAAAGAAAGAAAGAAAGAAAGAAAAAAGGTGATAGCCAGCCAGAGAGCTCAGTGGATTAAAACTTCTGCTTAGGCAGACGCAGGGACCAGGGTTCAGTCCTCGGCATGCTCCCCCTTCCTCCCTGGTGCTGTGGGGTGCGCTGAGATGGCAATTGAGGCTGGGTGTGGTGGCATGCACCTGTAATCCCAGTGCTTGGGAGGCTGAAAATAGGAGGATCACTATAAATTGCACCTGTGTAGTGAGACTCTATATACTCTGTATTAAAAAAAAAAATCTGAGCTCAACTGTGTTCTTAGACCTACAGATTTTACAGATATGTACAGAGTAGGGTTCTCTGAAGTATTAGAACTTTCTTTAAAATAGATTGCATACAAGCCACAGAGCTTGATTAAATAAATGTGAAAGAATTGAAACTACCCCATGTTTATTGTCAGACCTCTATGCAATAATATAAATCAACAACAGAAAAAAAAAAACCCAGAAAATTTAGAAGCACTTGAGAACTCAATAACACACTCCTCAATACTCGATGGATTAAAAGAAAAACCAAGGAAGAAATTAAACAACTTCTGAAAGCAAATGACTATAGCAGTAGAACACACCACAACCTATGGACACAGTGAGAGAAGTCTTAAGAGGAAGTTTGCTATAATTAATGCTCATATTAGGAAAATAAGGAACTCAGATAAGTAACCTAATGAGAAACCTCAAGATACTTGAAACAAAGACAATTCAAGCCCAAACCAAAACTGGGAGGGAGATCACAGGTCAGCACAGAAAATTAATGAAATTACTACTAAAATAAAGTACAAAGAATGAATCAAAGAGCTAGTTTGTTTGTTTGTTTGTTTGTTTGTTTTTGCAGAACCAGGGATTGAACTCAGGACCTTGCACTTGCCAGGCAGGCATTTGTGCCCCTGAGCTATCTCCTTAGCCCCCAAAGAGCTAGTTTTTTAAAGAATAGACAAAACACATATACCTTTAGCCAAACTTACCAAGAGAGAAGACTCAGATCCATGAGGTTAGATTGAAGCAATTGTCAATACAACATACACAGTGGAAATCCAAAGTATATTTAGTACCTACTATTAAAAATTGTATTTTTTTCATTTATGTATTTTGTACAGGATCTCTCTGTGCAGCTCCAACTTGTAGTGATCCTCCTGTTTTCTGCCTCCCTATCACTGGGATTACAGGCATGCGCCACCACACAGCCCCCCCGGGTTACGGGGCAAGCATGACATGTGGGACCGGAGATCAAACCCTAGTCCTGGGGCTGGGGAGATAGCTCCGAGGCACAAGTGCCTGCTGGGCAAGTGCAAGGTCGTGAGTTCGAACCCTGGTCCCACAAAAAACAAACAAACAAACAAACAAACAAAAAACCCTAGTCCTGAGTTTTCCAAAGCAGGCACTTAGTCTGTTTAGTCCAGTAATCTCGCTGGTCCTAAAATTATACTTTTAAAAACTGTATTTGGTACAGGGTCTTACTACTGCAGCTCAGACTTGTAGTGATCCTCCTGTTTTCAGCCTCTCCAGAGATGGGATTACCGGTGTCTGCCACCATGGCTGGTCTCGGTGGCTGGCTCAGTGTGTCTGGGGGTGGGGTTGGCACAGCATGTAGTACCAACGATACAATACAATAAAAATTCTATTGTAACAAATTGGGAAATCTTGAAATGGACAGACTCCTAGACTCTTATGATTATCAAAACTCAACCAAGAAAATATAAAAGTATTGAAGAACCCAATAATAAGCAATGAAGTTGAGATAGTAATAATAATAATAATAATAATAATAATAATAATAAATGAAAAATCACCCAGGACCTGATGGATTCACTGTTGAATTCTACAAAATTTTTAAGGACAATATATCACCAATATCCCTTAGACCAGCAGTTCTCAACTTGTGGGTCGTGACCCCGGTGGGGGTCGAATGACCAAAACACAGGGGTCGCCTAAAGCCATCGGAAAATACTTATTTAAATCCATGCTATGCCATGGTGAAATGTTATTTATTGGAATTAATAATTTGAAGTAGCCACCAAAATTATTTTTTGGTTTGGGGTCACCACAACATGAGGAACTATATTGCGGGGTCACAGCATTGGAAAGGTTGAGAACCACTGCCTTAGACTCTTCAATGAAACTGAAAGGAAAACAGTGTTTCCCAAACTCGTTTCAAGTAGCCAGCTTCAAGCTGGGTGTGGTGACGCACGCCTGTAATCCCAGCACTCGGGAGGCTGAGGCAGGAGGATCGGTGAGAGTTCGAGACCAGCCTGGGCTACAAAAGTGAGCTCAAGGCCAGCCTGAAGTGTACAGCGAGACCCTGTCTCAGAAAGACAAAAAAAAAAAGAAGGAGCCAGCTTCACTGATCTCAAAACTGGACAAAGATTCAGCTACAAAAGAAAACCACAGGGGGGCCCCGGCAGGATGGCTCAGTGGTCTAAAGCGCCTGCTTAGGAAAGCTTAGGCGGCTGCAGGGACCACGGTGTCAGCCCTGCCCTCAGGGCAGGCTGAGCAGGCCATAAAAATAAATAAATGAACAAACAAAAGTTCTGAAACAAGGAATAAAAAAATTCTTAAAAAAAAAAAAAGAAAAGAAAACCACAGGCTGATTTCCTTAATGTATAAAGAAATAAAAATCCTCCACAAGATACTGGCAAACAGGCTGGGAGTGAACACGTTTACTAGAGAAACTTGGTTGAGTGGTTTGGGGTCTCCTGGCAACAGTCCCTGTCCCCCATAGTCACCAATGCTCACCCCCTTGGTGCTCCCTCCTCGCTTGTTTCCTGCAGAGAACGTGGGGTGGAATAATGCAAGCCAGACTTCTCAGAGAGAGCCCTCACCAGATCTCACAGTGTATTGTCAAAAGCATATTCATGCCAAAGACTAGTTCATTTAACTTAAGACCACTTAAAGAGTTTGGGAATCCCGCGTGCACCCGCACCCTGACAATCTGCCAAAACCTGGATTCATACTTTCCTGTTAAAGCAGCTGATGGCTTGAGTGAGGCTCGAGTCTGGAAATGAACCGGAAAATCTCAAACACAGGCAGACTGCCTCCACTAAACACTGCACATTGCCTGGATGACAAGGTGCACCTTCTAACCATGAGGTTCCGTGGTACTCACAGGAAAGTGACCCATTGATCTTTTTTGAGTTTCTAAGTGGCTTATGTAAATATTAAAGAGGCATTATTCATCTGTGTCAACCAAAATATTTATTCTGAAACAAGACCTTCCCCTGATCAAGAGCCCCCTGAAAGAATCCAGGGTCAGAAAGCCATCCAGGACCAACCTTCCAGCTCTGTCTATGAGCGAGCTGAATGGTGCACACCTGGTACTGTGTTCTCCCTTGCTCGCTGCTTCGTCCAAAGTAACTGTGTTGCTGCCATGCCAATAGGCATGACAAACAGTCTGGAATTCTTTGCAAGTCTTTGAAGCCTAACATAGCGTATCCAAGGGGACTCAAAACACTGATTTCAAAGAATTAATGATACATATGAAGACAAAGTATAGGCAAAATAAAAGATAAAAATTGTTTATCTTTTATTAGTTATGTCTATTCTAGGAATGAAACTGTAGAAAAGATCTATATTTTAAATAAATCAAAACAGAAGTTCTTCATTAGATTTTAAAGTTGTGCTGGGCATAGAGGTGCATCCCTGTACTTCTAGCACTCCAGGAGGCAGGAGGATTGTACATTTGAGCCCACCCTGGGCAATTCAAGTTCTTAGTGAGACCCTGTCTCAACACTTTTGAAGGACTGGGAATGCAATCTAGTGGGACAGCCCTAGGTTCACTCTCTAATATCTAGGTCCCAATTTTTAAAACTATAACCTAGCAGGCAGAGAAGAATTTGCTAATGAGTGGCTACTGAACTTGGGTGGTGAAATGCCATGGTGAGACAGATTCAGAAAGCAGCAGGAAGGTTTTGTTTTTTCACTCTCTGAAGGGTGGAGGCTTTGTGTCCTACCCCACCCACCGTAAAAAGATTTCTGGGAAAGTTTCAGCTGCAGTGTACATTTTTCCTTTAAGTGACAAACAGTCTAAAGTCAAAACCCATGTTATTCTTCATATCTCGCACAATACCTAGAGCTGTACCTTGTATTTAATAAACGTTCATTAAATTAGAAAGGACCAAAAAGAGCCAAAGAGAGCTGTAATGTCAGTCTTCATTGATGTTAAAAATAGCAATGGGGACCCAGGCTTGGTGGCACAGGCCCGTGGTACCCTATACTCCACAGGCTGAGACAGGATGATCACTGAGTTCAAAAACTGAAAGCAAACTTGGGCAACAATATAGCAGGACCCTGCTGGGGTGAGGGAGATAATTAAAGCTTGATTTGGCCTTCCAAATTTACCACAAAACAGGTTGGAACATCTGTCCTCAACCTTTAGTTCTAAGAGGGAGACTCCTGAGAACATTTAATTTTGGCTTTTAAAAAACTGTGGCTGGCAGCTTTACAAAGTGAAACATACTTTTCTGACTAGCCCTCAATCACAAAGGCAGGCTTGTGAATGATTTTTACGTGTGGTCCTCATCTAGCTTCACTTTCTGTGTGGTTTTTTTTTTTTAGAATTATTTTATTTTTTTAATTTATTTTTATTTTTTTCTTGTTTCAGAACCTGTGTTTGTTTATTCACTCATTTTTATGGCCGGCTCAGCCCACCCCGAGGGCAGGACTGGTGCAGCATGTGGTGCCGGGGATTGAACCGCAGTCCCTGAAGCCGCCCAAGCCTTCCCAAGCAGGCGCTTTAGACCACTGAGCCATCCTGCCGGGCCCCTCTGTGTGGTTTTTGAGTGCATTGTGTACATGCGGCAGTGTCTGGAGAAGCTGCTTTCACATCTGCCTGGCTCAGAGCCTCAGCATGGAGTGGGGAGTCCAATCTCAGGTGGTGGAGATGACACCGAGGGAGAAAACCTGAATTCCTGACACATTAAAAAAGGGTGGAATGCTTTTTTTTTTTCCCTTTCAGCCAGAACTGCCATCTTCCAGTAATTTATCAAAATGACTAACACAAAGGGCAAGAGGAGGGAAACCCGGTATATGTTCTCCAGGCCTTTTAGAAAACATGGGGTGGTTCCTTTGGCCACATACATGCGAATCTACAGAAAGGGTGACATTGTAGACATCAAGGGAATGGGTACTGTGCAAAAAGGAATCTCACAAATGTTACCATGGCAAAACAGGAAGAGTCTACAGTGTTACCCAGCATGCTGTTGGCATTGTTGTGAACAAGCAAGTTAAGGGCAAGACACTTGCCAAGAGAATGAATGTACTTATTGAGCATATTAAACATTCAAAAAGTCGTGATAGCTTCCTGAAACTTGTCAAGGAAAATGATCAGAAAAAGAAAGAAGCCAAAGACAAAGGCACTTGGGTTCAGCTGAAGCGCCAGCCTGCCCCTCCCAGAGAAGCACACTTTGTGAGGGCCAATGGGAAGGAACCTGAGTTGTTAGAACCTATTCCCTGTTTTATCTTTGACTGAGGGGCCAAAAACATATGTTGGAGAAAGTACAGCCTCTTCAACAAATGGTGCTGGGAAAATTGGCTTGTTATGTGCAGAAGATTAAAGCTGGACGTGTATTTCTCACCATGTACTAAGCTAAAATCAAAATGGATCAAAGATTGTTGAAACATCAAAACAGAAACATTGGGGCCAGCAGGATGGCTCAGTGGTCTAAAGCGCCTGCTTAGGAAAGCTTGGGCGGCTACAGGGACCGTGGTTTGATCCCTGGCACCACATGCTGTGCCAGCCCTGCCCTCAGGGCAGGCTGAGCCGGCCATAAAAAAACAAAAACAAAAACATTGAACTTAGTGAAAGATGAAGTACTTAAAACATTTGAAGTGATAGATATCAGCAAGGACTTTCTGAACAGGAACCCCAGGCATACAAGAAATAACAGCAAGGATCAACAAATGGGGTTATATCAAATTAAAAAGCTTCTGTATAGCAAAGAAAATAATAAAGAGACAATGCACAGAATGGGACAAAATTTTTCCACTCTTCCTTAGACAGAAGGCTAATATGTAGAACATAAAAATAACTTACAAAAGTAGACAATTCAAAATAAAGACCCAATTAAAAAATGAAATGAAAAGACACTTCTCAGAAGTATAAAAGCCCAACAAACACGTCAAAAATGTTTAATATTTCTGGCCATCAGAGAAATATAAGTTAAAACTATGCTAAGATTCCCTCTTACACTAGAAAGCATGGCAATCATCAAGAAATCAAAAAATAGCAAATGTTGGCATCGCTGTGGTGAAAAAAGGACCTTCCTACACTGTCGGTACAAATCGAAACTAGTGGAACCATTACAGAAATATGTATTGAGATTTTGTGAATCTATGGAACGCCACATTAGAAGTTTCATTGGATCCAGCTGTTCACCTTCCCTAAAGAGCTAGAGACATGGCATTACAATGACACATGCTCACGACTGTTTATGGCAGCACAATTCATAATAGCTAAATCCTGGATGCAGCCTATGTGCTCATGAACAGACAAATGGATAAAGTGGTATATATATATATATATATATATATATATATATATATATATGGTGAAATACTACTTGATTATGATGAAGAATAAATTTGAGACATTTGTAGGCAAATTGATATACCTGGAAAATATAGTGTAAGTAGAATAAATCAGACATACAAACTCAAGAATTATATGATATCTCTCTTGAGTAAGGCAAAGTACAAGTAATGATAAAAATAAAGTCTTGTTTGCAGGAAACAAGGAGATAGATCTCTTACAAATAGGAGGAGGTCCAGGAGAATGAGGGCAAGGGAAGGAGGGAAAGAAAAAAGGAAGTAAAAAAAGATTTAAGATGTGTGCTTCCATGTAATGAATGTAAACACTGTATGTCACAAACATGAATTAAAAACAATAACAGCAGCAGATTTAGAGACAGAAAGATGACAGTGGGAAGAGAATGTTGAAAGAATCAAGCAGTGCTCTGTCTATGCACCTCATGCACCTATTCCTTTTTTATTTTTTTTTGTAGTATCTGGATTTGAACTCACAATCTGCCCTTTCCAGGCAGGTTCTGTGCCATTCAGCTATATCCCCTGGCTACCTACTCCTTTTTGAGACAAGGTCTTATGTATTTCAGGCTAGCCTTGAATTCCAAGCAATCCTCTTGCCTCAGCCTCTTCCAAGAGCTGGGATTACAGGCATGTGTCACCATACCTGGCTATGCCTACTCCTTAAGAGGCCTGTGAATGTCATGTACTGTGCACAAGTACTATAAAATTTAATTTAAAAAATAAGGGCTGGGGAGATAGCTCAGTAGAATAAGTGTTTGCCTGGAAAGTGCAAGGTCTTAAATTCAATCCCTGGTACCACAATAAATAAATAAATAAATAAATAAATAAATAAATAAATAAATTTAAAAATTAAAATAATAAAAATATAAACCACCTATGGGTTTGTAATGATATTATTTGTTGATCAGGGGATTATTCATTTATTTATTCATTCATTTATTTATGGCTGGCTCAGCCTGCCCGGGGGCTGGGGCTGGCACAGCATGTGGTGCTGTGGATAGAACTGCGGTCCCTGTGGTTGCCTAAGCAGGTGCTTTAGACCACTGAGCTTTCTTGCCAGCGGCCCCCCCCCCCCAATCAGGGGATTATTGACCCTGGCAGAACTTGTCATGTAAAGAAATGATTGGAACTGGACCCAGGTGAGCAAGGCTTGCCTATAATACAGGTTACTTAGGAGGCTGAGGCAAGACAGTAACAAATTCAAGACCAGCCTGGTTACTTAGACCATCTCAAAATGGGAAATAAACACTTAGAAAGGCTGGTGTTGGTGGAGCCTGTAGTCCCGTGGTAGAGCGTGTATTCAGCATGCAAAAGGCCCTGGGGTTTGATCCCTGAAGCTGCAAGGGGAAAAAAAGTGTTGAGAGGCAATCAATAGAACACCCGTGAAATACATGTAGAGCAAAGCAAATGAAAGAACGGAATTGTCTCTGCGTCTACCACCCAGTTTAAACAAGTAAACGTTACTGTTATTAAGTTTTTTTTTTTTCTTTGTATCGCTAACCACCTCAAAATGTGAGTTTTCTTATTAAAATCAGGGGCTGGGGAGATAGCTCAGTAAAATAAGTGCTTGCCTGGCAAGTGCAGGGTCCTGAGTTCAATCCCCAGTACCGCAAAAAAAAGTGTGAATCTTATTAAAAGTAAAGGCTATTTTCTGAGTCCTCAGGCCTTTTGAATGTGAGAAATTTATATATATATATTGAGGCAGGGCCCCCCTACTTAGCCAGGCTGGCCTCAAGCTCCAGCAGTCGTGCTTCAGCCTCCCAAGCGCTAGGATTACAGGTGTGTGCTACCAGTCCAGCAGGACTGTGTTCTTCTGACTCAGCTAATACAGCAAACAGTTTAGAGTCTGGAAAAACAAACAAACAAAAACAAAACAAAACAACAAAAAATAAAGTACAGGCAGCCTGAACAGTGATTTAGCAATAAGCTCGCTGTTGGGTTCCTGAGCCTCAGCCCAGAATGTAAAAGGAAGAAATGTTCACTGTGGCCGGGAAAGCTCGTCCCCTCTTTAAAAAAAAAAAAAAAAAAAAGGGGGGGGGGGGGGGGGGGGGCGGTGTTGGGGCTGGAGGAGGGAAGGGTTAAGGGTGGGGCAAGTGTGACAGAGAAAGTAAGAGGGGGGCGCTATGACAAAGAGGCCTCAGCGCAGTTAGTGCTTTGCTCTAAGAGGGCGGCACTCCCACAGCTTTCTTTGTAAACAAATATCCGAGACAGGGCAGGAGGGAGGCGGAGTACACTATGCCTAAGAAAACTGGGGCCGGAAAACAGTGAGAGAGGAAAGGAAGCAGATCTGGACTAAAGAGTTCTAATCAACCTTCTTCCTAGGGAACAGCTGGGGAAATTTCATCTTGCTAAACACCGCACAAGCCCTAGGCCACCGCCTGCCATAAGTCTTCATTCTGCTCCAGGGGTGTCCTGCGCACCGTTTGAGTGAAGCTGCGGGACTGGGAGCAGGTTCTGTCCGCGGCTGATTGGCTCCGCGGGGCCGCCTGTAGCAGCCTGCTTCCTGTAATTAAAGGAGTCGCCTCCAACTCTGTTTTCTCTCTGAGAGATGGCGTTCGTTATTTGTGTCCTGCAGCTGGTCCTCTACATCCTGTTACTGCCCATGTACCTGCTGAATTTTCTGGGCTTATGGAACTGGATTTGCAAAAAATGTTTTCCCGTCTTCTTGTCGAAGTTCACTGTGACGTACAACCAAAAAATGGCAAGCAAGAAGCGGGAGCTCTTCAGCAACCTGCAGGAGTTTGCAGGCCCCTCAGGGAAGCTCTCTCTACTGGAGTTGGGCTGCGGCACCGGGGCCAACTTCACGTTCTACCCGCCCGAGTGCAGAGTGACCTGTATTGACCCCAACCCCAACTTTGAGAAGTACTTGATCAAGAGCATCGCTGAGAATCGACACCTACAGTTTGAGCGCTTCCTGGTGAGTGCCGGTGAGAACATGCAGCAGGTGGCCGACGGCTCCATGGATGCGGTGGTCTGCACCCTGGTGCTGTGCTCCGTGAAGAGCCAGGAGCAGATCCTCCGCGAGGTGCGCAGAGTCCTGCGGCCGGTGAGTGAACTAGTGCGAGGGGGGTTAGAGCAGCCGTCTCCCCAACTAGTCCTGTCCTTTGAAGGTGGATGCAAACAATAAACCAGAAACTACTAGAGAAGACTTTGGTCTTTTTGTTTAGTTTTGTTTTGGTCTTTTTGAGACAAGATCTCGCTATGCAGTTCAGGCTGCCTTCAGCTCAATTTGTAGCTCCACTTTTTTTTTTTTTTTTTGTCTTTTTTGAGACAGGGTCTCGCTAATGCAGTTGAGGCTGGTCCTGCGCTCACTTTTGTAGCCCAGGCTGGTCTCGAACTCGCACCAATCCTCCTGCCTCAGCCTTCCAAGTGCTGGGATTACAGGCGTGAGCCACCACGCCCGGCTTGTAGCTCCATTTGAACTTGCAGTGATCCTCCTGTCTCAGCCTCCCGAGTGCTCGGATTACAGGTGTGTGACACCCACGTCTGTCCAGCTTTAGAGAAGACATTGTTAAATAAAAAAACAAAAAGATCTTAAGAGACAAAAACTGTAAAAGGAGGAATTTATAAATCTGTATCGATAAAATTCTAAAGCTTATAGAGTAAAATGTCCTATAACAAAGTTTACAAAAACAAATTTGGAAAAACCATTTCCCAGGGATGATAAGCGGAGGGTTAATCCCTTTCATGCCAAATAACATCACAGCAGGAAGTGCCTGCCTGTAATTCTAGCACTCTGGGAGGCTCAGGCAGGAGGAATTCAAAATTCAAGCCCAGCCAGGTGAACTCAGAAAAGCCTAAGCTCAAAAAGGCACGTGTGGGGGAGGGCCAGTGGGTGGGATGTAGCTTAGTGGGAAGGCCTTGGAGTCAATCTCCAGTCCTAAAAGAAAAAAAGCCATAGCAAATTAATAAGGTCAGTAATTTTTTTAATCAGGAGAAAATGAAAGAGGAAGAGGTATGAATAACAGAGTCACAAAGTAAATTCCCCAATCATGATAAAAATGTTCAAATTCATAGTTGAACTGACCAAACACCATTTTACCTACTAATTGCCAGACCTTCAGAGCTGACATGATACTGGGGTGAGTTTGGGGGACTGGACACCTTTGTACACACTGGCAGAAAAGCCTTTGGGGCTCATTTCATAATACCCAAACTGGGAGAGGGCCTACTCTTCATAGGAATTTATCCTACAGGGACAAGTGTGCAAAACTTGTCCCTATGCAAGGAAATTCACTACTGTAATACAAAATATTAAACAGCACCAACTGGAAATAACCCATGTGTCCGTCAATGAGAATGTTTAGGCAAGCAGTCACATAGCAGAAAGCAATACTATTTCCCTATTTAAAAGAACAAGAGGGGGCCTGGCAGGATGGCTCAGTGGTCTAAAGCACCTGCTTAGGAAAGCTTGGGTGGCTGCAGGGACTGTGGTTCAATCCCCGGCACCACATGCTGCACCAGCCCTGCCCTCAGGGCAGGCTGAGCTGGCCATAAAAATAAACAAACAAACAAACAAACAAAAGTTCTGAAACAAGAAAAAAATATAAAAATAAATATATATTAAAAAAAAGAAGAGTGGTTCCTATTGGCAGGAAAAAATCCCCAAGGGACAATGTTAAATGACCAAAGCAATCAAAGCACAGAACATGGAGCAAAAGACCCACTGTACGACAGGAAAAGGGGTTTACATGCTTGCACATGTTGTAGAAATGATGAAAGAAACATTTACAGTAGTTACCTCAGAACAGCATTGGATGCAGGTAGAGTGAATTTTCATTTTATATTATCTTTCTGTAAAGCCTGAAATTCTTCAGAATTGTATGTAATTTCATGTTACCTTTATTTTCTAAAAAACGTATGTTAAAACTTTTATTTTGGGGCCCAGCGGGATGGCTCAGTGGTCTAAGGTGCCTGTTGGGAAAGCTTGGGTGGCTTTGATCCCCGGCACCACATGCTGTGCCAGCCCTGCCCTGGGGGCGGGGGGGGGGGGGGGGGGGGGGGGGGGGGGGGGGGGGGGGGCTGAGCCGGCCATAAAAACTGAGTGAATGGACAGACAAGGGTTCTGAAACAAGAAAATAAATAAATAAATAAGAATTCTTAAAAAATAAAATCAAAAAACTTTTATTTTGAACAAAATTGAATCAGGTCTGGATATCTTAACTTATTAACTTATTTAACTGTTCTAGGGAAAAGGGATTTTCTATAATCTCCAGTTTTCTTTTTTTTATTTTACTGGAATATTTCAGATAGATATAATGATAACACTCATAGGGAATTTGTATCTCTACATGATATATCTTCTTTTTAAAGCAGTGATGAAGTTTATCTGAAAAAGCAAAAGTGAATAGGGAGGGAGACACTCTGGGTTGAGTAAAACAGGAAAAAGCAACATAAAAGTCTCCCTGGAGGACATAAAGCATCATGAGGAAAAACACAATTGCAAGCTTTTCTTGGCATTTGTATCCTTTGACAAATGAATTTTAGGAACAACAGAGGTTAAGAGTAGGAAGAACCAGCAAGATAGATAGCTCTGGGTCATAAGTGCCTGCCTGGCAAGTACAAGGTCCTGAGTTTGATCCCTAGTACCAAAAAAAGAAAAGAGAAGGAAAGAGCAGCAAGAATTGATTGACAAGCCGGGTATGGTGGCGCACACCTGCAATCTCAGCACTCGGGAGCCTGAGGCAGAAGGATCGATGAGAGTTCAAGACCAGCATGGGCTACAAAACTGAGCTCAAGGCCAGCCTGAACTGTACAGCGAGGCCCTGTCTCAAAAAGACAAAAAAAAAAAGGATTGACAGAAAAAAAGCAGAAGGGGATGCAGAAGGGTTGCCCACCAACCCCCTTCTCAAGGGTGGTCTGCCCCCCTTGTGCTTACCAGGCAAGCACTTATTCCACTGAGCTATCTCCTCAGCTCCCTCAAGGATGTTCAGGTGGGGCAGAGCTATAATAAATCAATAAGATTGTAAGTATAGTCACTTAGGTAATACTTATCCAATGGCAAATCGTAGGATAAGTGTGAGGTGGGACAAAACTATAGTCAAACAGTAAGGAGACAAGTATAGTCCCTGATAGGTTCTGGCCCTACTATGAATGCTGAATTATTATGGTGGTCATTTTATATGGCTGAAGCCCCTAAAACCACATCTTATCTTCCCAGAAACCACCTCTCCCCTTGTCCAACCCAGCCCAGGGTGCAATATCCCCTCCCCTTTCCCACTGCTTCAGGGAAGACCCCAGTCAGCCCCCCATGTATTTCTAAACATCCCCCTCAGACTCCATCCCTAACAAAAGGCCATGGAAGCCTCAGCTTTCTTTGTCTGGGGCCTGAGGATCTATCTGCCTGCCCCGCCCTCCATCCTCCCCCTGTCTTTGGAGCTAATAAAGCCTTCTTTTATCTTTCCTATCTTTTTACTGCGGAAAAACCTTATCAGTCCCTAAGGAAACATTGATTATGTGGGGCTCAAATGGGGAAACAACCCATACAGCAAGTGCACAAGAGACGGACAAGGACCCTCCTGGACGGAGGGGTTAAGGTTTGGTCCTCCACCCCAGGCTGATGGATGCCTGCCTAGACTGAGTCACTGCTGTTCACCTCAGGGGAAGATAGGCGAGTAGTTCCTCTGTGTGTTGCCTGGCCTTGGGTGAAGGTGCCTCCAGCCACCGCTGTCTTCTGCCTTGACCCCTGTCTGGCTGCCTGCAGTACTCCCACCTAATTTAGCTACCTATAATTACATGATATATCTTGCTTCTTTTTTCCCATTTCCCTCTCTCCTCTGTTCCTCTTCCCTTCTTATTTAAAACAGATTTGTTTTTATTTTTCTCCACCCCTCATTTTATTTTTAAATAAAGAAAGTTCTTCAATGAGAAAAGAACTTGCAGGTAGGTTTAGAAGTATAATATAACCCCATTCTTGGCCTAGGCCCTAAAGGATAAGCCAGTATCAGTGAGTGAATAAGAAGGATGGATTCTCATGATCAAATGCTGTGTTTCTTTGTCCTAAGCCTGAGAATTCACAGGCGCACTAGATGATGCTCTGCTCAGCTAATTCCCATGAAACTCCTGCAACCCAGATCCATTTAATAGCACAGACAATACATTTAATTCTTTAAAAGATCATATTCTCAGCAATCTTCCTTTGCTTCTGTGAACCATCCATTCTCTACTGTGTGGAAACTGGGGCATTATTACAAGTTCTCACAATAGTTCTTTAAAGTTAGGTATTATCTTTATGTAGGGACAAGGAAGTAGACTCACAAGTTTGAAAACTTGCTAAAGTTACACAGCTAATAGGTCCGATGCTTACATGAGAATATTCTTGCTACTGCACCATGATGCTTTTATTGGAGCTTTCTTTGTCTCTGACTTCACCATTTCCACCACTTTTTCAGGCTGTTCTTTGTCATTCCTGAGACATGGAGTTTCTGGGCTCTCACTTCCCGTATATATACAAGAAGTGTATATACTGAGATCTGCCAGTGTTTTCTACCAGCACGTAGACAGTGTCCAGATCTAAATATTTACTTCTGATCTCTGTGGCACCACACCTCTCAGTCTGCCAGGTGACTCCAGGCATCTCAAGTATATTTAACGTGGAGGGCAAAACCAGCCCATCCAACCCTCACCTTTCTGCTTTATCTCCTCTTGTCCACGTACTATCAATCTTTTTTTAAATTTTCCTTTAAATCATGAAAGTCCAAGTTTCCTATTCATGAACTCAGATTTCACATTTATCCACATAACCTGGGAAAACTTTGAATGCTTTTACTAAACTCCGTGTAGTAGCCAAGGTAAGGTTGTGAAAGGGACCAAGATAAGTGTGACAGCCCCACAGTCATTGAATGTCATACCACACTCCTTTTTCCCTCCTTCCTGCAGAGGTAGTTAGATACAAGTTTCTGGAGACCTCCTGAAAACATGTAATAGTGTGTGTGGTGCTTGTACTGGGCCCCTATACACCTTCCCAGATGGAAGCAGCAGGCACTTTTCCCATAGAGAGGTAATCTGCACTTAGCATCACCGGTCGAAATACCCCGTGACAGCTAGGCATGGTGGCTCACTTCTGTAATCCCAGCACTTGGGAGGCTGAGGCAGGAGAATTGGTGTGAGTTCGAGACCAGCCTGGGCTATAAAAGTGAGCTCAAAGCCAGCCTTAACTGTCTCAAAAAAAAAAAAAAAAAAAAAAAAAAAGAAATACCCCATGACAAAATCTCACTATGAATTCGATGATGCTTTTAGATAAATTAACATTTTCATTTCTCATATACACATTAATGGCAATGGTACAAATATATAAAACACAGCCATTGGGCCAGTGGAGTGCTTCCGGCTCTCCTGCTAGAACTCTGTGGTGCTTCTGTAGGCTGGGGCGGCAGTGTCTGTCTAAGGACAGTCTGCAGGTGAGTTAAAGGTTTTAAAAAAGTAAGAGCAGCAGAAGTAACAATAGAGAAAAAAGCAGGTAAGAGTAAACAGCAAACTGGACAAAGATTCAGTGTTTTTTTTTTTTTGTCTTTTTGAGACAGGGTCTTGCTATGCAGTTCAGGCTGGCCTTGAGCTCACTTTTGTAGACAAGGCTGGTCTTGAACTCGCACTGAGTCTCCTGCCTCAGCCTCCCAAGTGCTGGGATTACACGCATGCACCACCACACCCGGCTAATGGACAAAGATTTGTAGTATAGGCTTATTAAAATAAAATCAGTAGAAAAAAAAGCCAGTACATCTAAGAGAAAAATAATGAAAGACATCAACACATAAGTCAGGGAAGAAGAGATCCCCGTAATCAATAAGCTTCACCAGGATTTTATACCTAAGAATATTAGAGCTGGGCATGGTGGTACCTACTGTAATTGCAGCCCCCTGGGAGGCTAAGGCAGGAGATCCCAACCTGGAGTCCAATCTGGGCAGTATATGGACTGAGAAAAACCTTATCTCAGAATTTAAAAACAAACAAACAAACAAAAAAAAAAAAACAGTCCCTCTTAGTGAGAAGGCCCTATGGGCTTTATCCTTAGTACCAATAAATAAATAAGTAAAAAAAAAAGAAGTATTTTTATTTTTTAAATAAGTATTTTTAAAACGAAATATCATTTTTTCCATAAATTGATGAAGGTCATTTGATGAGTAACCAGTCATGGGAAATGCACTGACGTCTGCTGCTAGTTGGACTGTAAATGTGACACAACATTTCCGATGGAAATGATTTATACATTGATATGAAAAGGCACATACCACCAGGTCAGCAGTTCTATCTTTTAAAATTAGAATTACTTGTTTGACAATAACCAGAGATGGTTATAGTTTGTGGGAATTTCCACTGTAACAGTATCTATAATGTGAAAAATAAGGGAAAACACTAAATGAAAATGGTTAAATAAATGACTGCACCTTCAGCAGTATCACATGTTGTGTAAAAGATTTTTAAATTATACCTTTGAGTGATATCCAAATATGTAAGTAAAACAATGCATAGTTCAAATTAAAAAAAAATAAAGTTCAAATTGTAGTGCCAACATACAAATCCACATGCACAATAAATCTTGACAATAATTCTTTCTAAGTGACGGAACAGTAGCTTATCGTGTTTCTTCTTAAACCTCTCTATATTTTCTGAGCTTTCCAGAATACGTACATTGCAGAGGTGGTACTGCCAGCCTGTGGAGCCAGGCTGCTTCTGCTCAGATTCTGCTTCGGCCGTTCACTGGCTGTGTCACTTAGTACAAGTTGTTTCATTTCTCTGTGACAAGTGATGAGACTAACAACTTGGCCAGTAGCGCTGTTGAGGGGATTAAGTCAGTTATTGTGTAAGCGTCAAGCCTTGCAGTTGGCATGCAGTGAGTGCTTTAAATCTTAGCTATTACAGCTGGGCCTGGTGACGTATGCCTATAATCACAGCACTTGGGAAGCTGAGGCAGGAGAATCGCTGTCAATTCACGGCCAGTCAGGAATACAGTGAATTCAGGACAGTCTATACTGCATTGCAAAACCCAGTCTCCAAACAAACAGACAGACAGACCATTTTAGCTACTATGGGTTACTTTCCTGACTAGAAAATACATGCTAGTTCTTTCAGGTTGTCAGTACTGCATGATACACAGAAGTTGAAACTACTGACCCAAACAGTATCTTACCAAGTTTTACTTTAGCCATGTCTTAGCAAAAAGTTGAGCCACTGAAACCTGAAACTTCATCATCTTATAAATCTGTTTCCTTTTTTTGGTACTAGGCATCAAACTGAAGAGCTTTCCCTCCTGAGGTGGGCACTGTGCCGCAGAGCTCGATCTCTGGCCCTTAACATCTGTTTTCTCTGGGCCAGGGAGATAGCTCAGGGGCACAAGTGCCTACCTGGCAAATTCAAGGTACTGAGTTCAATCTCCAGTTCCGCAAAAACAAAAACAAAAAAAATCTGTTTTCTCCAAAGCAGAACCCTTGAAAGTTGTTTTTTCTTTCTCTCTCAGGGAGGGGCTTTCTATTTCATGGAGCACGTGGCAGCAGAACATTCAACGTGGAATTACTTCTGGCAGCAAGTCTTGGATCCTGCCTGGCACCTTGTGTTTGATGGCTGCAGCCTGACCAGGCAGAGCTGGAAGACCCTGGAGCGGGCCGGCTTCTCGAAGCTGAGGCTGCAGCACCTGCAGGCCCCGCTGTCCTGGGCGCTGCTGCGTCCTCACATCTATGGATATGCTGTGAAATAGTGCGGGGACCGGTGCAGAGCTGCTGTAGCCACGGGTTACAGCAGGATCTGGGCAAGGGAAGCTCTTGTTTTTAGGTTAAAGTTTAATTCATCTATAAATATTTCAGTTATAACCTAGTTAGCTATTTGCTTTCGTTTTCCAAAGAATCAAAACCAAACCAAAATAAATAAGCAAACAACAACAAAACCTTTGAATTTCCCTTTAAGGGAAAAAAAAAAATGGACCTACGTAATTGAAGTCCACCATTATCTCCAAACCTTACTTCATTCAGTGACTTGAAAATTTTTCCAGAAATCTTATTTGTTACCCATCAGTTTTTAATTTCACCATCTCCCGCCCCCTCAACCAGGGATCGAACTCAGGACCCTGTACTTGCCAGGCAGGTGCTTGTGCCCCTGAGCTATCTCCCCAGCCCTTTGCCATCTCTTTTGGACTTTGGTACTATGAAGCAGTTAAATTACTTCAAAGTAAAACTGAAAAAGAAGCAGGGAAGAAAACCTTAATAATTCACAAGCTGAACAAAGAAATACAGGCCAATTGAAAATCCAAGTTGAGGGGCAGGATGGCTCAGTGGTCTAAAGCGCCTGCTTAGGAAAGCTTAGGCGGCTACAGGGACCGTGGTTTGATCCCTGGCACCACATGCTGTGCCAGTCCTGCCCTCAGGGCAGGCTGAGCCAGCCATAAAAATAAAACAAACGAACAAAAGTTCTGAAACGAGGGAAAAAAAAAGAAAGAAAATCCAAGTTGAGTCTATAGCCATACCACCCTTAATGTGCCTGATCTCGTATGATCTTGGAAACTAAGCAGGGTTGGGCCTGGTTGGTACTTGGATGGGAAAATCTAAGTTGAAATAGCACCAGTTTCCTGAAAAAAAAAAAAAAATCTGAAACTATTTGTTATTCTTAGTGTCACTGGTTTGGTTTTCAGAATTAATATACTAACCTTGCCCACGAGTGTGCCCAGTGTCACGTCTTTCATTTCAGTGTTCTACCAGTTGTTTTCCTGCATTTCAGCCCTGAATACTTAAGATGATATTGGCACATATTAGTATAACCGTAGAACTATTGGAGGAAGTTCAGCTTCTCAAGTTCATTTTTCTTATTATTCAGCAATGTACTATCCTGAAGTATAGGTGACAGGCAAGTAAAGAGACATTGTAATTAGGAAAAGCCTGCAAAATTAGATATACTATGTAAGAAACCCTTTTAAAAAAATCAGTCCATGAATCTGTAAAAAAGGAGGCAAATATATTTTGGGTTATTCATTTCAAATTCTACTCCCATCCCAATATTGCTTCTTTCTTTTCTTTTCTTTTCTTTCTTTCTTTCTTTCTTTCTTTCTTTCTTTCTTTCTTTCTTTCTTTCTTTTCTTTCTTTCTTCCCTTCCTTCCTTCCTTCCTTCTTTCTTTTCTCTTTCTTTCTCTCATTCTTTTTTCTTTTTCTTTTTTTCTGTCCTTTAGAGACAGGGTCTCACTATGCAGTTCAGGCTGGCCTTGAGCTCACTTTTGAGGCCCAAGCTGGTCTCAAATTCACACTGATCCTCCTGCCTCAGCCTCCCAGTGCTGGGATTACAGGCATGTGCCACCACACCTGGCCCTCAAGATGATTTCTTTATTCTTTGCAGTTGTGGAACTCATAAAAATCGTCATAAGTGCTTTTGAAAAGAAGTGACAGGGTCTTCAGCCAGAGGATTTAATAGGATCTTCATCAATAGTTTGCACGTAGTTTAACAAATATATTTTTCTGAGATTATTTTGCAAATGTACTATTTTAAATGTCAAATTAATAGTATATCCACATTCATTTTAAGAATGAAATAAATGAAATAGTTTATATCTTTTCCAGCTTGGTTTCATCTTTTAAAAATGTCTCTGTGAGGCCACTCCTTTATTTTTAAAAATTAAGATAAACAGGGATTTTTCTTCCCACAGCAAGGTAAGTATAAATACAGCCAAGCAGGCTTTAGAAAAAGCAATAGTGGAAGGATCATGATGGGTTTTGAAAAGTTTAAGTGCAAAGTTCTCATCTGTGCAATGTACAAGGCAAGAAAGTAGGAAGCTGTGGGTTCTATCTCCTAAAGACGCAGCTATTGGTGCAAAGGGGCGGTCCCTGCCTAAGGTCTCCTGAGCTCTGCAACAGAAAGAGGGGGGGTAATGTGTCCTCCACCTTCGTCATCCTCTGTTGGTCAGAATTTGATTGATGGCAAGCACGGAAGCTTAAGATGAAAGAAGACTTTATAGACTCAAACTGATGAAAAGTGTAAGAGCAGAAAGCCTCAGGAGCAGCTTCAGTGGGCTTAGCAAATGTTAGCAGAAGCCAGATCTTCAGGGTCGTCTTTCCCTCCTCTTTTGTCCTATTAGGTTAGTAAGTTGGCAAAAACCGTTGCAATCTTCATGCTTCCAGGTGCCAAGGCCAGTCAGAAAGGGTGAATTACTTTCACAAAAACTCTGGCTAAAGGCCTGATGAGCATACATTGGCCCTGACTGGCAATACTAGGTCACAAGGTTGTTACAATGGATTGTAAGATCAACGCTTTCACCCTGGGGCCGGAGCATACTTAGAGCACATGGACTCAGAAAGGGAAGTGTGTATCTTCCTGGGTTTTTGTTTTGTTTTGTTTTGTTTTTAGACAGGGTCTGGCTATGTAGTCCAGGCTGGCCTTGAATTTGCTGTGTAGCCTAGGCAGGTCTCAAACTCATGGTGATCTCCTGCCTCAGCCTCCCAAGTGCTGGGATTACAGGCATGCACCAGTACACCAGGCTCATAATCTTCTTCCTTTTTTTTTTTTTTTCTTTTTGAGGCAGGGTCTCGCTATGCAGTTCAGGCTGGCCTTGAGCTCACTTTTGTAGCCCAGGCTGGTCTCGAACTCACACCGATCCTCCTGCTTCAGCCTCCCGAGTGCTGGGATTACAGGTGTGTGCCACCACGCCTGGCTCTCATAATCTTCTTAAGACAAGACCTGTGACTGGGATGAGAGTCTGGAATAGATGCTGAGAAGGCACACAACAAATGGCTATCATTAGCTCACTGGTGGATTTTGACCAAATCTCTCTGATGACAGATAATAACATAATATAACACTGGGATGTGTGGTTTTCAATGATATAACTGCAGGTCACAAGGAAAATAAAAAGCAAAAGGAAACATTGGTGCCGGTGTTAAAGGTGACCTAGACTGAGTCTTTGCTGTATGGAAAGGGTTAAAGTACACTATTCTGGCATATTGAGTTAAATAATCCAAAAATCATCAGGTATAAGACTGCTTTGACCTTAAAGCTGGAGCTCACTAGTGGAAGCTGGGAACTCTCATACAAGCATTTATTAAACTAGCCATTGCTTACTTGCCCTATCAATTACCCTGGCCTGATGTCTGCATCCATTTTCAGTTTATTGCTCTGCCCAGTTCAGTGTTAGTCAATGGATGCTAAATGCTTCTTTGGGTCTCTGTTTCTTTTTTGAGGGTTCCCCTTATATTGTGCTTTCCTCTTTTTATTTATTTGTTTGTTTATTTATATGGCTGGCTCAGCCTGCCCTAGGGGTGGAGATGGTGCAGCATGTGGTGCCAGGGATTGAACCGTGGTCCCTACAGTTGCCTAAGCTTTCCTAAGCAGGCACTTTAGACCACTGAACCATCTCACCGGCCTTGTACTTTCCTCTTATTGTTGTATGTCAGTTCAACTCTCAGACTAGATCAGGACCCTGGGAGAATGGAGGTAGAATTTTTTAGTCTCCACGGTGACATTGGTTGACCATGGGTAAATTGCTTCTCCTATGTTAGTTTTCCATATCTGTCAATAGGGATAATGTCTACTAAAGGGTTATAGTGAGGAGTAAAGAAGTGGGGATATGCCTAGCACTTAACAAATGCTGACTTTATTCAACCTTTTTTTTTGTTTGTTTGTTTTCTTTCTTTTTAGTGGTGTTTAGGATTAAGCCTGAGCCCTTAAGCCTCATGTTTAGGTGCTCTACCTCTCAGCTACACACCTAGCCACCACTCTATCCTTCCCACTTTTTATTTAACTGACACATACTACTTAGCAGTAGCTTACTGTGTAGTCTGCTTTCAATACTTGGAAGAGGTCGGGTGTGGTGGCTCACACCTGTAATCCCAGCACTTGGGAGGCTGAGGCAGGAGATCGCTGCGAGTTCGAGACCAGCCTGGGCTACAAAAGTGAGCTTAAAGCCAGCCTGAACTGCACAGTGAGACCCTGTCTCAAAAAGAAGAA
>PVJA010027131.1:0-28901 GCA_004027025.1 Myocastor coypus
CTTCTTCTTCTTCTTCTTCTTCTTCTTCTTCTTCTTCTTCTTCTTCTTCTCCTTCTTCTTGTACTTGGTGTAGGGTTCTACTACGCAGCTCAGACTCATAGTGATCCTTCTCTTTTCAGCTTCCCCAGTGCTGGGATTATAGGTGCACCACCACATCCAGTCTCAGTGGGATTGAACCTTCGTCCCTGTGCTTGCCTAAGCAGGTGTTTAGTTTGCTGAGTTATCTTGCTCTCCCTTTAAGATTTCTTGAGAATAACTATTAGCCTCTTCTGTGAAGGATTTTATAAAATTTATTTTAGGACAGGGTCTACAGGGTCTCACTAACATAGATTGGACTTGTAGTGATTCTCCTGTGTTTAGCCCCACAAATGCTGGGATTAGAGGTGTGTCCCACCATGACCAGTCTCAATCACTGTGTCAGTGCATTCGGGAACATGGCTGGCATGGTATGCTGATGATCAAACCCTGGTCCCTGGTCGTTGCACTCTGCTGAAGCAGGTACGTTAGTCCACTGAGCTATCTGGCTGGCCCTTGTGAAGGCTACTTTGTTATACAGTGACAGAAGTCACTTTGTTATGCTCTCTTTGCAGAATATCATTTCTTCAAAGTACTATAAGGATTTGAAGACTGAAGGAGATGTTTCCTGAATTGTCTTACTTTCTTTTCTGTTGCTGAGATAAAATACCCAACACCTACAAGTCAAGGGAGGAAAGGTTATATTAGCTCACAGTTTGTAGGGTTTCAGTTTATCATCAGTTGGCTCCAAGCAGGGTGGCATGGTGGAGGGGTAGTGTAGAGGAGAATCAGTTGATGGCACATGAAAGATAGCAAAGCAAACAAGGGACAAGACAAGCCTCTTTCTGTCCCTTATATTGTATCCAGGCTACTGGGATTAGGGCAGTGCCAAATCAATTAGTGAACTGATTTAGTAATCATACACTACTAATCCCAGTGACACAAAACTAAATTCAGTCACTCCTGTGAAATCTCCACCTATGACTCTATGAAGCTTTGAAGGACATCTAGACCCAAACCATAGTAATGGTCTACCTGCGCAATCTGTTAGAGATGGAAGTCTTTCATTTGTGTTCTATAAGATAAATAATTATTTAGTGGTAGATTAGATACTGGGACCTGGTGCATTGCTTCCCACCTGTGACTAATTGAATCCCTTTCTAATTCCACTGCCTCTTTTGATGAAGTTGTATGATTTTGCTCTAGCAGTATATGACTATATTTACCCCATCCTCACCAGCTCTGCCAAAATCTGACACAAATGTGTCCCTCATCTCCACAGTACTGCAGAACTCAGCTGAAACAATCATATGCATCTGCACATGTACCAGTACACTTTTTGTGGTGCAGACTAGGTTCCCATTAAATAGTTTTTCAGTATGTAATCATTGGGGTTTGGAGGTACACCACATTTTAATGAAGTTACATGTAGACAAAACTATGATAAAATGTTATCTCATCATTCTTTTGGTGTACACTGTATTATAATGAATGTATAAAATGATGCATGAATCACTTTTAAAGTACTATATTGCGAGTTCTAACTAAGGCTACTAGAATGGATGAGTGTATGAATCTCATTCTTAGGCACACAGGATGTCTGGACAAGAAAGAGCAAGCCCTATTACAGAAATATAGTTTCAGAAATATAGAAATCTAAACTTTTTTTGCTTTGTAAATTTATAACCTAGTACTGAAAATAAAAATTTTAAAATAGGCTTGCCTCCTATCACTTCAGAACAGTGAGACAGGAAGGTAACAAATTTGAGCCTAGCCTGGGCAAGTTAGCTTTCTGAGATCCTATATCAAAATCTGAAAAAGGATCGTGGGGTGTGGCTTTGTGTGAAGGCCCTAGGTTCAAGCCCCAGTTTCACTAGATAAAATAAAATAAAAATAGAAAGCATAAAGTATTCTTAATGCTTAGATTCACACAGTAATGTTAGGGATATTTCCCTAGTGGAATTTTCCTTCAATAAAAGTGCAACCATCATGCAAATGAGAGAGAATGTGTTACAAGGTTAATTTTTAAAACTAATGCCAAGATTTTTCTGTTTTGCTTTTTAACTGCAGAGGGAAAAGTACTTTACATTAATCTGTTTGAAAGTTGAAAACTTCTGCCTTGTTTTTGCCAGAGTGTCGCAAATGAAGGGTTTTTTTTTGTCAGTATAAATATCAAGAAATGTGCATTTTCACGCCCCTATGAATGTCATAGAAATAAAATACTACATTGCAGGTGATATTTTAAACTTGGATATGACAGTTTTACTAGCATGAATTATTCATTGCTATAGACAAATTAGCATTATCTTGGTTGGTGTGTGGTTGCTAAAGTTTGTGTTCAGATAAACTAAATGTTAGACAGAAATATCCTACAACTTCTACTTAACATTTTCCCCATAACATATTTGTTCAGACATATGTTTTACCAAAAAATGCTAAGCACTGTTTTTAATGTTAGTTTCAATTTTCTTCTAAAATAAATCAAAAGGAAGTTTTAACAGTAATCAGAGGAAGATAAGTTTCCTTTGTATTTACTTGTGAACACTAATGCATAGAGGTTTGCTTTCTATCTGTTCTTCATGCACACATTAGAGTAGCAAATGAATTCACATGTCCTGAAGCATTAATTAGCATAATTTTGACCCACAACATGTCTAGAATACTTTATACTGTGTTATGATCTAGACGTGAATGATCTCTCAAATTCTTGTGTTGAAGACTTGATCTCCAATGTAGCAGAGTTTAAAGAGTGGACCTTGGTGGGAGGTTGGATTGTGAGGGTTCAAAACTCACCCATGGCTTATTCTATTAATGGATGCAAAACTTGTATCTAGATGTCCCTTGAAGCCTCATGTGATTATTGGTGGGGAGTTTCAAAGATGGCTGAATTAGGGTGTATGAATGTAGATTAAGGATGTGATACTGGGATTAAGGAAGTGATAATGGAAACCTTGAATATGGGTAGCACCAATCAATAGGCTTGTAGCGTGGATGAACTATAAAGTGAATGGAAGAAAGCAGATTTGCTGCTATTACTTACTTCACTGCTTGCTGTCTCTTGCCTGCCATGTCATGGACTGTTTCTGCTCTATGACGACTCTCTGTCATGCCACCTTGTTTTGGAGCCAGCTGCCTGAGCTTTTCCCCTTTAACTTGTGGGTGTCAGATATTTTGTCTCAGCAATGAGAAAAGTAACTAATACTGTAACTTCTATTGTGAGGAGGAGGAAGCTTCAGAAGATGGGGCCTGGTACGGGAGGTAGGTCGCTGAGGGCATGTCCTTGAAGGACATATTTTGTTCCCTATCTTTCTTCTCTTGTCTTTCTTATCCCCCCCCCACTTCCCACATTTCCTCCTTTCTACATCTTTCTATTTTTCTTTCTCTCCCTCAGATCACCAAGAGCTGAGTGGATTTGCTTTGCCACATACTCCTTACCATGATATTCTGCCTCAATGCAGGACCAGAAATAGCAGAGTCAAGGGAGCATGGACTGGAACCACTGCAACCATGAGACAAAAAATGAGCATTTCCTCCTCCCAGGCAGGTTAACTAAGGGATTTATTTCAGTGACAGAGAGCTAACACACACTAAATGAAGATGCTTTCTGCATAATCTGAGAAGCCCTACACAAGAAAAAGTATGTTTAAGACGTGGAGTTACATATATAAACAGATATAATTGACAAAAACCTATTTTTGTGAAACTATTGAGGCCAGCAAGATGATTTGGTGGTCTAATGTGCCTGCTTAAGAAAGCTTAGGCAACTGCAGGTTCAGTCTCTGGCACCACATGCTGTGCCAGCCGCACCCTCAAGAGCAGGCTGAGCTGGCCATAATAAAATGTAAATAAATAAATAAATAAATAAATAAATAAATAAATAAATGTGTTTTGAAACTGTTTTACTTTCATGTGCAATGAAGACAATGTCAGTATCAAGTGGAGAAGAAAGTCACTATTGGACAGAGTGGACCATCTATTTGGTTCACTTAAAACTTACCTAAGCCTTCTGCAGCTAGTTAACTCATTTTGAGTGATAAAGCAAGTTGATAGAGGTACTCTTAGGTAAATTTTAAGTGAACTGAATAAGTAGATGGTCCACTCTCTCTGATAATGATTTCAGAGAAACCAAGATTCCTAGTGTCATTTTCCAGTAGATTGGGAAATACTCAATTAAGATAGAAACTCTTAAAAATCACTAGATTTTTGCATAGTCTCAAGCATAACCTCTTCGAACAATGAAAACAAAATACTGTTTTGGACAGCATCCAGGGTCTGTCCTCTTGAGCCCAGAGGGTTAATAGCTTTTAAGCAGTGATAGCTAAACTTTCAAGCTTTTATTGATAAGAAACAGCTGTGTGTGGCGGGTGAGTAGCTCTTACCACCACTGCTGTGAGGTCTTTGTCACTGTTAATTCCAACAGCAAACTCAACAACATAATGAATTTTTGTGTTCAGCTAAATTAGTCACATCACAGAACCTAAGGCTAGACAGGGATGAGACCAGAACCAAAGAAAATAGACTCGGGGGAAGTGAAGACTTCTGCTAGAGGGTTCTCAGAGCCACATGCAAGTATCTGTGGCTTAGTGGCTTGCTCAGCTTTCACCATGGCAGGTAGGAGGAGCAGGACTCAAGCACTGGTCTGGAAATACATAAAGGGACCACATATTTTTCTTAATTTGTTCTTATATCTAAAGTGAACTTTAAGAGTTTGTAAACTAATCAGCCAATGTAGTAAAAGAAATTGGGTCACCCTGTGATGGACATCACTGGAGAAATAAATGTAAATTGTGCTCTTATAGATGCAAAACATTCTCTTGAATAGCTATTCTTCAAAAACTATCACCAGTCTTTCCATAAGTAAGGTCAAGATATTTAATGGTAGGTAGCTAATAAGTTACTTCTACCTGTCTTCAGTAACAAAGGCTTAGATGAAATCCTTCTTTAAAAAATCACCATTAACACAGAATTTGAGTTTTTGACACATTCTATCAAAATAATAATTTCTAAAACATTTGGTCACTGTAATGTAGAACCCAATTAAAGTGCTTATTTCTGTGCTTCATAAGAATTACAGGGATTAGTTCTGCTAAAATGTGCTGGGATGAGTTGTGTGTTGGTGAAGTGCCTGCCCTCCCTGCTTCTGCCTCTCTGCCAGGATCCCACACAAGGGAAAATACTATTAGTTGAAACCAAAATCTAAATGAAGTGACCTACCTCACTAGTCTAATTAACCTAATATATTTGAAAAGGTCATCCCATGTTCTTACATACCATGCTCTTCTAATTAATTCATCAGCACTGTTTCGCAGTCACTACGATCTTCTAGAACCCAAAAATCTTACAGGATTCTTTTAAAACTCTAATCTTTCTTTGTGGTATTTTCTGTGAAATCAAGGATTCTGTTCATTAAAGTCAACCTACACCAACGGCTATCCATTCCTTCAGCAGATTTGATGTCCCTGTTTTGGACTTTAGATATTTGATTCATTTTAATTTTAGTGTAATGCAACATGAGAGATGTGCATCTAGTTTTAATTTTTAACATGTGGGAAGATAGTTTTTCCGTCACTGTTTATTAAAGAGGCTATCTTTTTTCCAGTAAAGGTGTTTATGTCCTTTATTGAAAATAAGGCTGAGTGTGTTTGGAGTTGTTTCTGCATCTTCGAATGTATTCCATTGATTGTCAGGTCTTTCTTTTTGGTCAGATCATACTGTTTTTATCATGGTAGCATTGTAGTATAATTGCAAGTCAGAAATTGTGATGTTCCCTGTCTTGCCTTTGCTGCCCATAATTGTTTTACTGGTTTAGATTTCTTCTGGCTCCAAATGAATTTTAGATTTTTTTCATAATTCTCTGAGGAATTCTATTGATATTTTGACTGGGATTGCTCTAAATTTGTATGATAGTTTTGGAAACATAGCCACTTTCACTATATTTGTTCTTCCTACCCAAGAGAAAGCCCTATCTTTCCCTTTTCTGATATCTTCTTCAAGTTTCTTTTTCAGAGTATTTTTTCAGGGTAGTTTTCAACAGTTTTTATTCTTTTCATGAGATTGATTTCAATGTTTGTTTGTTTTTTGGATGCTATTACAAAATAGCATTGTACTAAGAATATCATTTATTTTTAGATTTCATCTTGTTAAAAAAGCTTTTGCACGGCAAAAGAAACCACCAAGACAATGAGAGACATCCCACATGCAGGGAAAAAACTTCCAGTCAGATAAAACACTAATATCTAGAAAATGTGAAAGAATCCAAAAGATCAGTCCACCTCAATTAAAATCCCATTCCAGAAATGGGCATCTGAAACAGATACTTTTTAGATTAAGAATTAAAAATGGCAATAAATAAATGCAAAAATGTTCAACTTCCCTGATTGTTGAGAGATGAAAATTAAAACAATGCTGAGACTATATCTCACTCCAGAAAGAATGGCAATTATGGAGAAATCAACTAACAACAAATGCTGGAGGGCCTGTGGGGAGATGACATCCTTTTCTACTGCTGGCAGGAATGTAGACTGGTGCAACCACGATGGAAATCAGGGTGGAGACTCCTCAAAAACTTAAAACTTAAAAAAAAAAACAAACTAGCAGTTCTATTTGACTCAGCTATCCTCCTTCTCAGTGTACTTCTGAAAGAATCAAAAGCATCATGCAATAATGATATGTGAACACTCATGTTTATATAAGTACAGTTTGCAACAGCTAACTCTTGGAAACAAATGTCCATCAACCGATGAATGAATAAAGAAGACGTGAAGGTTTTTCTTTTTCACTCCAATGGAGTACTACTGAATCATAAAGAAGTATAAACTTGACACCTATTTCTAGGTTTATTTATATATAAATGGATGCACCTAGAGACCATACTTTTAAGTGAAATAAATTGGATACACATGCTTGATTATTGTGTTTTTTTGGTGTGAGAAATCAAAAATATAAATAAGGACTAAAATGCAATAGAAATTGGGAAATGAAAAAATGCTCAAAATAGAAGGGAAACAAGGGAGGTGAGAGAAGAGAGGGACCAAAGGGACCAAAAAAGTAAACAGAAGAAAAAATGAAAATGAAGCTTTTCTAAATAAGGCAAGGGAGAGGGGTTGAAGGAAGGGAACAACGTAAAATATAACCTACACAGATACAAATTCATTATGATGAAAATTATTATATATATCTAAAATGTACTAAAATGTAAAAGAAAGGAGAATACCTAAGCTTTCAATATGTTTAAAAAAAGAGTAGGCAACATAGGTAACTGCCATATTTTCATATAAATTTCTGAGATTTCTAGTATGTAATATCAGATTAAGAGCTGAAATAAGAACTTCATTTAGCTTTCGTATTTATTAGATGTATACCTAGGGACCTTTTTCAAATAAGAACTATTTGCCCACACCTGGAAGATTTAGTTCAGAGTGAAAATATCTGTAATAATAATATCCAGTGCACTGATGTAGTCCTTTAGAAAGACAATTTGATAACTTTCTTACACAACTGAGTGTGGTTTTACTGTATGACTCAGAAACTTCACTATTATATGTTTACAATGAGGGGGAAACATGTCCACACACAAAAAAACCCTGCATAATAAATGTTTAGTATAGCTTTATTCATAATTGCCCAAGACAGGAAGCAACTAATTTGTCCTTCAAAGGTGAATGCATAGATAGATTTGCTATATCCATGCACGGGAATAGTAGCAACAACATGAAATCAAATTATTGAAACATGAAAAGACTTGGAAAAACCTTACAAAGAAGCCATTCTAAAAAGTCTTCAGTGTGACTCTAAATATCAGGTGTGATAAAGAACTATGTCAAATATTTAAATTTTTAAAATAATTTTATTGCAGTAAAAGACCCACTGCTATTAATTCTCCATGAAATATTCCTCCTCACTTCAAATCCACTTATCCAATCATTTTTGCTACTTTCTGAAGAAGTTCTGGTATTACTCTTTCATTAGAATCTTTAGTTTTACTGTCTTGGCTGCCTTGATATCTTAGATTGATACAAAATATTTAACTTTTGTCATCATTTTGATTTTAGGGGACAGCAAGAATTCACAAAATATCAGATCTTGTGGGTAAGGTGAATAGGAACACACCACATTATTTGATAGAAATTGCCATGAGTATAGAATTAATTCTAGTTATCTAAGCAGCTACAAAAAGAGACTCATACAAGAAGAATTCCTGAATTTCTTCAGAAACAGCCAAGAAGAATGAGCTAAGTGTGTTCAAAGCAAAGGGGAATATTTTGAAAGTGGGTCATAGCAATACATCTTTTGCTGGAATAACTTTTTAGAACTGTTTTATATAAGCATTTGCCTTAGTTATTCTTCTCTCCTTGGTGGGAAAATACCTAATACCCAAAATTAGGGAAGGAAAGGCTTATTTAGCTCACAGTTACTGGAGGTTTCAATCCATAATTAGTTGGCTCCAAGGCAGATTGGCACATGGCAGAGGGCATCCATTCATGGGGCAGCAAAGAGCAGAGAGCAAACAGGAGGAGCAGCAGCAACAATGGCTCCAGAGAGCAAGTGTTTCCCTCTGTCTCTCTTATGTTACATGCAGGCTCTCTGGCCCAGGCTTGGTGTAGCACTCAGACTCATAACCCCGGTGGATTATGGTTAATCACAAACTGCAGAACTGCTCCTCAATGACTGCATGAGGCTGTGGGGGGACAAACACACATGAGCCATAACAGCATTCAGTGTGATTTTCTTTCATGCCCTGTGCCAGACATTCTGGAAAAGGCAAACCTAGAGAAACAGTGAAAAATTTAGTAGTTACCAAGTTGTGTGTGCAAAAGGGGAGAGCAGTAGGTAGGTGGAACATAGAATTTTTGGGACAGTGAACTTCTTATGCTATTGTAGTGATATATGTGTGACATTATGCATTTGAATAAAACCATACCATTGTCTATCACAAAGAAGAACTCCAATGCAAACCAGGGACATTAAAAATCAGCCTGGCTCATTCTTAAATCTATCCACTAATGTAATATTAGTAATAGGGACCACCAACTGTGGTGCGGAAGAGAAGTATGTGGGAGCTCCTAATATTAGCTGTGTATCTATAAACCTCCACTTGCTATATAGTCCTCCAAGAAAAAAGCTCCTGAAGTTTTGCACTGTATGTGCCTTACTCACATGTAGTGTTTCCTCCTGCCAAAGGAAGCCTCCCTTTTTTTCACTAAATGTACCCAATGATCTCCAAAACAAATGCACATTTAAAAACCAGGTTCTCTCCTTGTCTTAGACTTTTTTGTGTTGTTCTAACAAAATCTTTGAAATTGGTATTCTACAAAGAAAAGACTTCTAATCTCACTCCGTACACATGAAGGGCTGAAGAAATTCCGAAGAAGGCAAAATTATAAACCCGGGATATTGGTTCAGTGATTCCTCCTTTAATAGTGCAGATTTTGTCACGCGGGAAAAGACATATCACTTCACTCTCCTGTGTATAGGAATGGTTTACTGTAGAAAAGGCAGAATCTTGTCTAGAATATTATGGAAATTCTCCCACGCATGGCTGACCATTAGGTTGATCTGGATTCTAATCTTGACTCTGTCAGTTCCTGGCTATATAAAAGCTGGAAAAACAACTTCCATGCTAGTACACTGGGATGATAACTCTTTTGCTTACAGAATTACCACAAGAATTTGAGTGAATGAACATAAAGGCACTAGCAGAGAGATCAGAAATTTTAAATATACTTTAAGATAGAAATTGATATTATATTCATCGTTCAGGTTAACTAGTAAAATCCCAAATGATGCTCTGAATGAAATAATTTCTCCTTAAAGATGAAACTTTTGTTTAGCAAAACTGACATCTTTTCCGTCTCTCTCTCAAACTAAATACAAGTTAAAATCTATAATAGAAAAAAAAAAGAGTTGATGGAAGGGAGACATAGTAGTCATTGCTGTGATTAGTTAGGTTGTAAGGAAAGTTGTGTTTTTTTTAAAACCAAGTTTGGGGGGTTGGGGAGATAGCTCAGTAGAATAAGCACTTGCCTGACAAGCACAAGGTACTGAGTTCAATCCCCAGTGCCACAAAACAAAACAAAGCTAGTTTAGGCTAAACCAACATAAAATTCTGGTTTCTGGGATACAAATTGGGCAAAGTAAGATAAAGAATTAAATATTTAAGATCATAGCTTAAAGTTTACACAAAGAGATGATACTGGCTAAGGTGTCTTACCTGGATTCTACCACTTCTCACCATATCCTGTTGATCATTTTACCCAGCTAAATTCTATGCTTGTGTTTGCCAAAATGGTCACAGTAGTATCCTTGCATCAAATCACCATCATCACAGCTGATCTCTCTCCTTTAAGTCTAGCCATCACCACAGTAGACCACGTACACACCAGATGTTTGCCACGAGAAAGTACCCTGATGTAAATGAAGGGAGTCTGCCAGGCTTACATCAGAGCACAAAATCTCCCTTCACTACAGCATCAATTTATCATGATCTGTTGAGGCCAGAGAATACCATATGACTCTTTATTCTATCTGCTCATTGTGATAATTATGAGTCTACAGGAAGGATAGGTCAGATTCCCTCACTTCTCAAGTGAAGAAATTTGTAGTCATGCCTGAATCCCAATGAGTGATTATTAGATACTAATTATCAGACTTTCAGCCCTGACCTGATAAGAGAAGGGCCCTTAGCCTGATGTGAGAAAATTCATGGTGCTGATAAATATTTCCTCCCTTAAGTTGGTTTCTTGTAGGTATTTTGTCACAGAATTGCAAAGCTGACTGATACAGTGAGCAAACCAGATTCTCTTTGATATTATGTATGTTGAAACATCTGTTAAGCTATAGTGACACTCAAAGTGTTGTTGGTTCTTGTTTTTGTTTTATCAATTTTTTTTCTTTAAGAAACATTTCACAGTTGAGCTACTGGCTTGACATAAAATAATAAAAAAAAAGTGACATCAAATACCGGTAATGAAAATTTTCAACTATACTGGTCAATGGAAAGTTTTAATCTGGAAAGATGTACAGGTCTGTATTATAAATTTATCTCTAGTAACTCGGGACTTGGAAGAGCACAAAAGGGAATGTGTAGAAAATAAAAATGTAGATTAGTATAGTGCTGACTATTATAGAAGCTATTTGAGCAGCTGAAGATTTGGCTCAGGGTTAGAACGCTTGCCTAAGATGCAAGAAGCAACATTTTTTAAAGGTGGAAATAGGAGTTTTAAAATTACTACGACTAGGTTACACTACAGGCAAATTCAGAAATTCATATACAACATTATACGTTTATGCAATTCATGTGCTTCTCAAAGCCCTTCTGCTAGCCTCCCCAGATAACCTGTCCCTTTGGTCACCAAGTGCATAGTGAGAGGACTAGTCAACTTCAGCTAAGTGTAATGAGTTCACAATATGAAAGCAAGGACAGAAAGGGCCATAAGGACTTTTCCATTTTTCCCTCATAGTAGAAAATTCACTCACACCTGCTCCCTGCAGACTTCCCATCATGCTTCATTGGTCAGTACTGTGTCCTTTGCTTGCATGTAGCTCACTCACTGACTAATGGGAACAGGAAGCCAAAGTTGACTTGGAGCATTCTTGATCAATTCCCTGCATCTGGAGGTGGTGCTACCTAAACCAAATCAGGGTCTTATTGTCAAGGAAGAGGGGAAAGTAGCAGCCAGACAGAGAATCCGTGTAATGGTTCCATACATGAACCAGAGATGAAACAGAAGATGTGTTCCTGGTACGTACATAAGCACAACCCATGGAATATGACCAAAGTGCAGCTGCCCAGCCAAAATCACCACACTTGGGAAAAATTATCCCGTTGTTGGGATAGAGTCTGATATTTATAACCACTTCTAGAGGAGCAGAAGTCCCATCTTCCATCACTAGCAATTTCAAAATTCTGTCTTGGTTTAATCATCAGAGCTGCCAGTCCTGAGTAATGGTGCACTAGAAAATCCCAGCTTGATACGAAGTTAAAGCTCTCCTCGTCCAGTCTTTGTGGACTTAGGGCAGCTGCTGCCTAGCAAGAAGCTCTGACCGCTTCTCTGTTCTTGCCTCAGTCTTGCACCCTAGTCTCTACCACCCATGGGGAGGAGATGAAGAGAGGAAGTTTTTTTTCTCTCTTTCTTTTTTTAACAGTTGACACATTGCATAGTCCTCACAATAGTTATACAGAGCACGTTGTGTGGGCATGACCCACTTTCCTATTGATGTTGCTAAGGAAAGAAAAAAAATTCTTCTCTTTGAATTAAGAGGAAGCAGATGCATACACAGTCCAATGTTCCACAATTGCAGTGGGCCACCACTGAAACTGGCAACGTTGGAGGCTATTGATCCAAGCCTCTCTACAGCTCATCTCATCAATCTAGCTCTGCATTTCATGCCTTGTAATTAAGCTTTTTTTCTGGGTGATCAAGGGCAAGTCAAAGCAAGACCTGTATAACAAAACATTCATCTTTTGTGTCTTCCAAGGTCAAATCCCCTCAGGATTAACTTTGGAACCACGTACAGTGCTTTGTAGAACTGTTGTCAGTGTCAGCCTTCAGGATGAGTCACAGCCATTGCTTGGCCAGTTTGCTTTCTGTGAAAGCCTGAGAGAATGTTTTTCCCTGGGTGACTCTCCTTAGATGCACTATAGTTCATTTATCCCTTTCCTCTGAGGTCCCATAATCTCCTTGACTAGAAAATTTGGGACACCTCTGAGTTAGAGGATATTACAGCACAGGTTCTCTTATGTCCTGAGTCCTTACTGACCTTGAAGGGCTAGGGCCAAAATATTGGCTATCCTCATAGCCCTTCTTTTTCTCCAATTTTTTGTCTGTTAACTTACATTCTCAACCCTCCAGCAGAAAAGCTTTGTGGTACTATTACTCTATAACATAGGTAATTGAGCTTATCATCACCGATTTTCTGAATATCAAACATCTTTGACTTAGCTTGGAATTGATATTTTCTGACAATCATTGATATTCTAATAATGCTCCATAGAATGTGATATAAGCAGTTACACAATTTTTACACAGATATTCAGAAATTCAAGAAAACACAAAATGTAGCCTGTCAGGCCTATGGTATTTGACCCAGTCTCTTACTTTCAACTAATACTCTTGAGAGAGAGTATAATAGTAACTGAGTTTACATTGGGAGCAGTACACATCAAAAAGACAAGAGTGACATGCATTTCAAGCATAGTTTTAGTGTTATATGGTGCTATGATCATTGTGACGAACCTTTTGAAGGTTCTTAGGACCAATATCTGATTCATCCTGTGTACATAAGTGCAGGGTTTTGCTCATGATACGTTTTCTCTTTTATCAAGAAGCAACATTTTTAACACCCAGAATACCACACACACACACTCACAGACACACAATTTGTCTATTCATGATGATATAGAGATTTTAATTTTTGAGTAAAGTTATATCTTTCGATGTGATTTGGACATGATCTACTGGAAGTTTTCTAAACTGAATTATTGTGATGAGGAAATGATGCTAGCAATCTACTCATGCAGCTATGTAATGGACATAATGGCTGGGAATGCTAGACCAGGACTGAAGCCAGGTCTTACTGGCTGGATAACACTCAAAAAATCTTGTCCCTTGTTTAAGTCCTTCACCTTCTCTTGGGAAACTGTTTTTATAGGATCATTATTGGATTAAGTGGCTAAGGTGCCTAGTGTCTGCAATTTGTTAGTCATGCAAAAATGCTGCCTGATATGTTATTCTTGGTGTATAAAAGCATTTGAAGAAGTTATGATGACATTGTGTTGGGTTTGGGTGGGCAAAGTAAACATTACACACAAACCTTTGTATTGAGAAATCTCATTTAAAGTGTGAAACATACTCTAAAATCTAACATAAACATCATGCTATTTTTTGTTGTGAAACAAATTAATGATAATTCTCAGTCCATTTTGAGGATCTACAGTGAACTCTCATTATCTTCTAAAGAGCTGGAATGATTTCACAAGGTTTACCAGAATAAAATGGGCCAAGAAAAGAAGAACAATGACTGGAGTTTCATGTTGTATACATTAATATTTTAATAAAAACAAAACAAAAATAATGAGAAGAGGGATATAGCATAATAGTATGGAAATCAAAGTGTAGGCATGATTCCTTGCCACGGTTCTGTACCTAGAATGTCTTACAGAAAGTCTACATCTGCCTGAGAATATTCAAAATCATCTTGATCTTCAGACTCTCAGGGGAAGATTATCTCTCCCTGGCTTTGGGAGAATTTTCAGTATACTGCAGGGTTAGATCTTATAGAAGTCAGGATGTCTGGTTTGACTCTCAGGACTATGCTTTTATTTGTGTTTGTCATGAAATTTACATGGATTCTATAATATTAAAAAAATCAGAGTGTTTTTTACATCATAATTGTAATATTGAGTGGAATTTCCTCTAATAAACTTATTTTCCTGTAAGGTAACTCCAGCTGTCTCTTGGAAATGCATATTTTATTCATTGTGCTTATAGTTGTACAAAACTTAATTATTTAAACACCTCACAAGATATGAAGCCAATGAGGTGGGATCTATCAGAGGAAGATTTGAGCCAAAATTTGTGATCTTTCCTACAATATTTCAAAATGAAAGCTTGTAGAAAATTTGGGACCCAATCACATTAACACTTTAAGAGGGAAAGTCTCAAATGAAAGCTACAAACCAGAGAATATTCCTTCTTTGTCAAACTATTTTTTATACTTAGAACTTGGCAACTGGGTAAAATTCAATAGTAAATGTTTAAATAGTTCTTCAGGCCAGCATTTACCTTTTTGTCATATATTTGAAGTTACTCTGGTTTACATGAAGTATTGATAAGGTGTTGAAGTATTAATAAAGTTATCCATTATGCACTTAAAGGAACATTTTTTACAAATTAAGCCCCTTGGATTAACGAATCAGTTAATCCACTGATTTCATCAGTGGTTGCAAAACCAACAGAAACTTCCAGTTCTATACAGTAGTCATATGGGGAATTTTCTTTGTTGTTCATCTATATTGTAGGCTTTAACTTTAATAACTAAGATTAGTTCTGAATGTAATGTTTCCCTTAAGATTAATTTTAAATTTTTATTGAAGTGTCTGAGGAAATCAGAAAATTTCTTTATTTCAATATATTTATGTCATTTTTTAAGAATCTCAAAGTTATCTGTTCTACATAGGATAGAGCAATCTCAACACCTTAGCAAGCTTGTGTGCTCACACTAGTGTTCAATTTAAGGATAATTTCTCATGACAAAGTGACAGGTTTTTGTAAAACATCTATCTGTTTATTTAAATGGTATACAAAAGTTCTACAAGAGAGTATCAGCCAATAGGGAAAGTACACGATTAGAAGTTGAATAATTGGTAGATGCCTATCCATCTTAAGGAAAAATAGTATTTGGGCTTGGTGTTTATGAGTTATTAAATTAGTCTGTTACTGTTTTGTGGATGAGCTGGAGACACAGTAGTCTTTGTCCTGAGGTGAAATACTCCACTCGTGGCATTGTTCTCACTTCTATGTATGCTCAAGTTCCATGGGAATGAAGCAGAGGAGCTAAGTATTTCCTGAAAGTGTAGTGAATTTGTGTTGCAGCTAAGCAGCACCAATCTTGGAAAATTCACTCCCCTTTTATGCAGTAGAGACGAGGCTGTTGGACGTCCCAGAGGGAAACATCATAAATCCTCTCGAGGCTGCTGCTGCAAACGTACCAAGAAAAGAGACTTGGAGTCTTCCATTGTCTTTATTTTTGTGTGTGTGTTTTGATTTTGCTTTGTAGTCTCATTTGTCCATAACTATGTAGTTTGATTTTCATGGTGATCAAATACATGCAAAATTTTATCAGTTTAATAATTTTTGAGTGTATAGTTAAGTACCATTAAATAACTTTGCATTGATGGTTAGTCATTACCATGAACTACCTCCTAAATTCTTCCTTTTACAAAACTGAAACTGTCCCCCTACCAAACATGAATCCTCAGTTAGGGATAATAAGGCAAAACATAAAAAACACAAGCTTTCACATTTTAACTCAGAAGCTAAAATTAGGAAAAAGTTTATTCCAGGTTCATGCTGAGAGCAATAGCTACCAACCCAACCTTTGGTGACAAAGCGGATGCATTTCCTGAGCCCTTCATGTTGGCTGGAGCCCAACTGATCCTATATGTGGATATTTCCTGGCTTTGTTCTACCCTTTCTATAATTTGAGTATTTCCAGATGCCCAAAAGGAGTGGGCAACTTGGCCAAATTGTGAATAAACTGCTGCTTTCGTTTTAAAGGAGTTTTTCTTGTACTTCTGATGGCAAGCAAGCAAAGGGACCCAGGCAATTAGCACTCAAATATAGGCCTCTGGTGCAACACCACCTCCCATATCTCAGCAACCCCTTCTCCATTTCATTTTTTAAAAATCGGAATTTAGTCAAGTTTTTCAAACACTCCAATGTAGATAGCAGTGCTTTCTTGTACAACTACAAGGACCCAACCCTGTACCTCTCGCTGCTGTAGAAAATCTTATTTTCTACCTGTTGGCAAAATATTCATGAGGAGTTCACCGAGGTGAATCAAATTATTCTCTGTGATAGTAGGACTTACATTATTTATCATTGTGAGAAAATATATTAGTAAGTACCTCAGACTGTTCAATTGAGAACAGAGCATCAATTATCTTTCTGAACGACTTCTATTTGTTTCTGATAAAGTACTTTTGATGATTTCCAAGAGATCAAGGCTTTTAAAATTTTCAAAAGCATGGCCCAAAAGAGAAGGCATTTGTCATTCAGTGTAAAACAAACTATTGTTACAGTGTATGAACTGAATGTGTCCCTCCAAAGATCACAAGTTGAAGCCCTATCTGCTGTGTGGCAATACGTGTTTGGAGGTAGGATCTTTGGAAGGTAATTGAGTTTAGAGGGTATGACACCATGATTGGGATTGGAGCCAGGAAGCAGGTCTCACTTCAGATCCTTGAGTGAGAACTTCTCAGACTCCAGAACTGGTATAACCTCTCTAGTCTAGTGTTGTAACAACCCTAGAGCTAAAACTCAATAATTGGTGATCATATCTGTTTGCAGGTCTAAAGGAAATGACTCAGTTACTTTGTGTAATTCTTCACTTGGTGATGGATAGACAGCAATTCTTGGATGTGTAACGTGCAGTGTACTTGGCACTGCCAAATCTTCCTGTGCTCAAGTTCTAATCCTGAGCGGTCTTTGCTGGTCAGCTTGAAGAAAATAAAGTGAAGAGAGAGAAGAAACAAACTGCTACATATTGCCAGGAGGTCAGAGTGAGTGTTAAAAAGAGAGATTAGAGAGCAACCTCGGGTCTTAAATCATTAGAGATGTTGAGAAGCAAAGGAGCAGTAGAAGTTTATAAAAAGCACGAAGTTTTCATCGGTACATACTTTGATATGCTCCTAAGACTCCAATGTGCTTTTCATTTCCTTTTGATAGCTAGGTTCTGTTTTTAAAAGTACAGTTCCACAGAGATACTCAGCTGTGAGGTAAAAACAATCATTTTTGTGCTGCCCAATTACATCTTTGCTATGTCCTGGCATGTGAGTCCATTCTCTACTAACTCTACCAGACATTCTCTGTCTTAGGTTCTGCTTCCCAGCATGTGGGCAAACTCCAGTAGAAACCCTTCTCCTGCCCACTGCAGCAAAATGATAACTTAATTGTGTAATGTATTAGAAAGTTATTTTTAATAATTAATTGGTTTTTTATCTTTTTGTGCAGGGTCTCACCACATAGTTGGAACTTGTAGCAATCCTCCTGTTTTAAGCCTCCCCAGCACTGGGATTACAGGCGTGTGCCACCATACCTGGATTCGGTTGTGGGCTCAGTGCCCCTGGGGGTGGTGCTGGTGTGGCATGTGGTGCCAGGGATAGAACCCTAGCCTCCTTGCTTGCATAAGCAGGCGCTTGGTCCACTGAGCTACCTTCCAGCCCTTGATTCTTTATTTTTGATTGTCTAGCACTTAGGATATTGGAATTGGGATACTATAATTTCATTAATATTCACATTGCTACAGTTGTAAACTAGGTCATTCTCATAATATATCAGCATTTATAGGGTTCATGAGATAGTTTTGCAGTATAAGTGCCTGCTTGGCAAGCACTCGCTCATGAATTAAATGCCTAGTACCCCCCCCCGAAATAAAGCCAACAGAAAACCAAACACACACGCACACACGCACACACACACACACACACACACACACACACACACACCTCACTTGTATAATGACACCAGGTCCTAGATTTTAAGCTAGAATTTCCAGAATACCTTTAACAATATGAGTGAGGGCTGGCCAAATAACTCAGTGAATTAAAGTGACAGACACAGGGACCAGGGTTCAATTCCTGGCTCCACATGCCATGCCGCTCTTATCCCTGGGGTGTGCTAAGATGTGATTGAGACTAGCTGTGGTGGTATATGCCTATAATCCCAGCATTTGGGAGGCTGAAAACAGAAGAATTATTACGAGACCAATCTGTATATTGAGACCCTGCAGATCCTATACTAAATACGAAAGAAGAAAGAAAGAAAGAAAGAAAGAAAGAAAGAAAGAAAGAAAGAAAGAAAGAAAGAAAAGAAAGAAAGAAATAGAGAAATGACTTGGCAATTGAATGTTGAAAGAGAAACAAATTTGGGCTTTTCTAAATAATTTGTCATTCTAAAAAATTTGTAATCACAAAGCTTACCTGTTTATATGTTTAATCCTCCACTGTTTTCACACAAGTTTTGTATTTTGTATAAAATATGAAAATGCTTAGTGTTCAAGTTGTCTACCTTGGAAGGTGCTATGAACTTTAAGAAAAAGCTGCCTTGTAGGACTATACTTAATTCTGGGTGTGTCCTCTGAGGGGATTATGGGACCCCGGATGCTTCTCTTTTCTCTTTCACTTCAGGGCCACACATGTTGCCACACAGTGTGCTCATCAGAGACCCAGAGCAAAGGATCTGCCTGATCATGGATTGGAACCACTAAAACTATGAGCCCAAATAAATAAGTCTCTTCTCTTATAGCAATAGACAGTTTGCTTAGATATGATTTATTCTTTAACATCTAAATATGCTCTCTTAACTGTGAGTACACTTGACCTTTAGCTATTTCAAATGTTGAGAAAATCCATTCTACATAGAAATACCATATACAGTCTTCAGAATTATTTCTCTGGAAGGATACTCTATAGATTCCTATTCTTGCCAATATGCCATAAACCAAAAATAATATCTCTATGACAGATGGTAGGGCACACAGTTAGAAGATTAGACTGTGGTGTCAAATGGCAGCCAGCCTGTCTCATTTCAGACAAAGTTCCATCATTTATTCAGTGGCTCACCATCAGGCAGTTATTTAAATGAGCCCTGCTTCAGTCTATTTATACAACAGAAATGGTACTAGTAACTCAAGTCACAGAGCCGTCAAGAGAGTTTAGGAATTTTGTATGTGTAAATCATTTAAGAAAGTCTCTGGGATATTGTAGTAACCATAAAGAATGCACTAAAAGTATGATTTTTCGTTGTTCCAAAGGGTAGATTTCAGCCGGGCATGGTGGCGCACGCCTGTAATCCCAGCACTCGGGAGGCTGAGGCAGGAGGATTGATGTGAGTTCGAGACCAGCCTGGGCTCCAAAAGTGAGCTCAAGGCCAGCCTAAACTGCATAGTGAGACCCTGTCTCAAAAAAAAAAAAAAAAAAAGTAGATTTCTTCTTTTGATCATCCATATTTATTTTAGACATCTAAAAAACTTTGAGAATATGTTGTTTCATTAATGCATGCATTTTTTTCACTTATGGAATATTACTGATAATAACATTCCACTTCAATATTCATGATTTATAGAAAATGAAATTGTGTCCCTAACTTCAAGGAGACTATCATAATGAGTAAAATTTGAAGGCAAACAGAAACCTAATCAAAGATAATCAGAAAATTTTATTTTGATACTACATAAATTGATTGATTGATTGATTGATTGATTGATTGTCTTTTTGAGACGGAGTCTCATTTTTCAGTTCAGGCTGGCCTTGAGCTCACTTTTGTAGCCCAGGCTGGTCTCAGACTCACACTGATCCTCCTGCCTCAGCCTCCCAAGTGCTGGGATTACAGGCATGCACCACCACACCTGGCGATAGTACATAAATTTAAAGCATCTTTTACTCTTCATTGAGATTGTGGATCACTAAATGGCTTATCTCAGTTTTTCTTTACAGTAATTATGCATAAACAAAAAAGAACTTAAATCAACAGTTGTATTTTAAGTACTCTCTGTACCCATATTTACAAAATTTTGCCTCAAAAATGGGACTTCATGCTCTTCTGGAATTTTGCAAATGACACTAAAAATCCACTATCCTGCTGTGATGGCTAATCTTGATTGTTGGTTTACTTAGCTTGAGACACTCAAGTAAAGCACATTTCTAGGTATGCTGGGGTGGGTTATGTTGTTGGGACCCTGGGGATTACAGCTGTTGTCTGGCCCTCTCTCTTCTCACTCTTCCGTTGCTCAGGGCCTTCCAGATGCCATGATTTGAGGAGCTTCGCTCCACCGTGGCTTTCCACCATCAGATTTCTGCCTTGGAGAAAGCGGATTGCGGACTGAAATCTTTAAACTCATGAGCTATTGGGTGTTTGTCTCATCGGTGGAAAACTGACTGGTACATATGTTAAGTGCTGAAGCTGCATAGACACTAGTAAAGGAAATGAAAGCTGAAGAACATTCATTCTGAAGAGCTGATCTAGGATAGTTATTATGCATTCTGAAGGCCATATGGCTGTATTTACTAATATTTTGTATGATATAATGTCTACATAAAATATGACGTTAATATTGACAAATATTTCCCCTTTCTGTGTTCAGTTTGTCCTTATATCTTTATCTGTATCTCTTTATCTTTATTTCTATCTTATCTATCAACTTCCTAAAGAAGTAGTAAGATTTTTTTTTTTTTTTTTTTTTGCATTTCTGCAACTATAATTGTCAGAAACACATACCGGTGTGTAATATAAGCCTTCCCACTGCCAAGATAAGTTCCTTATGAGCGCTCTACCCAGAGCCCTATGAAGTACTAAGGTTTCCAGGAGAGGTGAAGGCAGCCGATCTTATCCCTCATCTTGTGTGAAAACTATACTCTGTTTCTTCTATCCTATGACTTCTCAAGCAGTGAATCCAGCCCTAAGGGGCAAAATTATTTCACGGAAGGAAAGAATGATATACTCTTGTGTATAAGCAAGGTATAGTACTAAGGAAAAGGCAGAGAACCCAAACTATAACAGTAAAATAAAGGAATAATTGGCGAAAAAAACAACTCCATAAACAGATCCATAATATTTTTAAAGGTAACTCACTAGTTGAGTGAGTTCAGCTCTTTCTTCACACTTATGTGCTATTCAACACTTTGCTCTTAGGATCCCAAAAGCTTGCTCTACGTGTGACCTTTTCTTCACTGGCTCTTACTTTGCAATGAGATCTCAGTAACACCCACTTAGCTCTGAGATCTGATAGTCGGCCGCTAAGTATCCCACTCCTTACACTATTGTCTAAAAACTATCAATCTGAAAGTAGCATAATCATAGCATGTATCTATTTCATTTGTTTCTCACCTTTCAGGGCTTGATTTTAAAGCCCTCCTAAAGTCTAATTATATTGTGTATGTTGTCTTGTTTCAGGTTATTTTATACAGGACAATAAATATTCTACTATTCCAACTTGACCAGAATTAAAATAAAATTATAAACACACAAATGAGAGAGAGAGAGAGAGAGAGAGAGAGAGAGAGAAGGAAAAGGAAAATTTAATTATTAAAAGTATTTTGTAGGGCTGGCCAAATATCTCAGCAGATTAAAACACCTTCAAGCAGGTGCAGGAGCCAGGGATTCTCCTGGTGCGTGCTGAGATGGCGATTAAGACTGGACGTGGTGGCACATGCCTGTAATCCCAGCTCTTGGGAGGCTGTAAACAGGTGAAGTACTATGAGTCCAGTCTAGTAGTGAGACAATGAACACCCTGTAGACCCTTCCCTAAAATACAAAAAAAAAAAGTATTCTGTAGCATTTTATCAAAGCAAATCAAGTATTAAATGTGGTTTGTAAAAATGGAAATGAATATCTTACCTTATTAGCTGTTTAAAGAGTCAAAATGTGATATTAGTGGCATACTATTATGTAATCAAATATATTAGCATAAGACTTTTCTTGCTTGTTTTTGAGTTTTGTTTTGTCTTGTTTTTTGAGACAAGGTTTCACTATGCTGTTCAATCTGGACTCACTGTGTAGCCCAAGCTGGCCTACAACTTGTGGTGATCCTCCACCTCAGCCTCCAAAGTATGGGAATCACAAGATCACATGCATGTGATCTTAAATATTAATAATGAAAACTCATAAATTTTTATATTTCAAAAGTATTAAGTATATATTTTATATTTACAGAATAAGTGTTATCTTTTGTTTATGTTTAATCATCAGCTTGATTGGCTTGGGAGTTGCTCAGGAGTTGACAAAGCACACTTCTGAATGTGACTGGCCAAGTCCTGGAGATGTAGTCTTGGGAGCTGTATCTGGTCCCTGTTCCCCTCCTCTCTGATGCAATTCCTTTCTGGATGCCATGAACTAAGAAGCGTCACTTTGCCATATCCTTCCACTGTGATGTTCCTTATTTGTAGCCACTTGAGCAAGGTTGAGCCCTTGGAAAATGTGAACCAAATAAACCTCTCATCCCTTAAGTGAGAGTTGTCAGGTACTTTATCCAGCAATAGGAAACTGACTAATGTACTCACATTTAACAAAAAAGTAACAATAAAAATGTAAAACTATAATTTTAGGCCATGACAAATTTATGGGCAATATAAGTGGAAGAATACAGAAAATATTTCTTCAATGTCATTCCTTCACTGAGGAACAACAAATCCTAGACTTAGTAATAGTAGTTCTAACCTTGTTAATTAAATATCACCTGCATTTCCACTAAAGTACATTAACTTAAAGCCTATTAATGTCTACTTTAATAACACATCAGAAATAACTTGAACTACATCCATTAGGAGCTATGTGAAGAAGAGTAAGATTTCAACTATATGTTATTTGATATTTTAGCAGCAGAAAAATCTTGTGATTCTTGGGATAATGAAGAGTTGGTGCCTTCTCTTTAAATGTAATTGCCAAAACAACACTTTAAAAATGCCCAACTCATCCAAAATTAGCCAGTGAGGCAGTATGTCAAACAACAAACTAATTACATTTGTCAAACACATCAAACCAAGCCCATCAATATACTCATCACTTAAAATGGTTGACATTTTTGTGATAAAAGCACTTGAAACCCATCCTCCTAGTCACAAGAAAATTGAACTGAGTTATGACCAGTAGTCACCACACTGGGTGGATCTGAAAAATAAGTAAATAAGTACTCAATGAAGAAAGAAAACAGAACTTACTCCTCATAGCTAACGGAGGTTCTGTACGTCCTCATCACCTCTCCATTCTTCTCGACTTCAGCTTGTGTAATCGCTATCCAGTTCTTTGTTTCTATGAGTTCAGTTGTTTTAAACTCCACATAGAACTGAGAACATATATACCTATATGTATTAATCTAAACTGATCCGATGATGAAAATATGTAATATAACCATTGTTAAATTTAAACAATAAAAGAATTGAAAAAAAAAAAAAAAAAAAAAAAAAAAAAAAAAAAAAAAGAACTGAGAACATGCAGTACTGGTTCTTACTGTTCAGCTTCTTTCATCCAGCATAACGTTTTATAATTTTATCCATGTGGTGAAAATGACAGCATCTAGTTGACTGTTAAATGGTTTCTCTTTCACAAACAGATGCATACATCCACACCACATTTAAGCAATAAGTAAACATTTATATTTATTCATTTTCATTTAATAATTAAAAGGAATAATTTACTGCATTATAAATATCAGATCATAGAAAGGTAAACCAATCTCAGTAATCACAAAATATGCACATGTAAAATAATGCACAAACTGGTACAGAATATACTTCTCTGCACACTTTATACAAATTAGCAATAACACATACTTTTGTAACTTGAACTTTACACGATTTCCCTCAGAATAATTTTATTTTCACCAAAAATTAATTTATTTTCAAATAAAAAGATAAATTTCATAAGTCAGCACAGACTATTGATGAGAGATCATGCATCAATGCAATTTGCTGATTCCGTTTTGCTCTCTTTCAATGAGAGCAGAGATCTATGGACTATGGTGCAACATTCTCTATAATTCTATAAAACTCTAGCCACCAAAATCTTCTGTGCAATAAAATAAATGTCTGTAAGGTGTCAGTGGTTATACAATGCATATACAAAATTACTATATCTTAGTTGAAGCTTTCCCTAACCTGCATAAAACTTTGAAAAAGAAGCAAAATATTCATACATTAAGATGTGTCCCACATATATTATTATATAAAGAGAACACCATAGTAGAAATAATACTACTTCATCATTCACTGAAAATCAGTAGAACTGAAGCATTCTGAGTGGACATTGCTGGCTGGGATCAAACAAGACAGAGAGTATGAATACTCAATTTTTCAAAACAACACAATTAGAAAGATGAAAATTCAGTTCTATAGTATTCACGCTAAAAGGTACAGTTCCAGCTTATCCTGATGTGAAAAGCTATATGATCTAGGTAGTCTTTGACAGGTAGTTCATATCTGGATTATATCTTGTTTTTATATAATTGGTTCATTCAGGCTGAATGGTGGCTCCAAGCAATTATCAACCAACCACTGCCTCAGTGTCAGTTCCTGGAACTGTTCCAATAAAGCTAATCCCAATCATCTGCTATTGGTGTTTGTGTAAACCTTAATGGGATGTGTTTCAGTGAATAGCATATATTCAATTTGGCTTATGTCTAAGAATTTAGCTCTATGATCATAAACCTGTGCTTAGGAGCAGATTTATCATAATATAAATTTAACTTAATGCTGTGCTTCCTTGGAGAGAGTAGCTTGTTTATATTTCAAAAGCAATTAGGAAAGATTATAGTGTACAATGATATTAATGCCTAGAACAATTCAAAATTTAGAAAAGGAACTGGAGTTAATTTTCCTCAGAAACTGAAAAGATTCTCTGTACAATATAGTCATAGAAATCACAGACATAAAGAGCAACCTTTAGAAAAGAAAAGATGGTAAGGAAAAACTGACAATACTACATAGCAGAGGATAAATTAATTTTTTACTAAGATATAGATATCACTGAAGGATAACTTTCAGTTTTAAAAGTACTTAATTTAGTTAAAAGCAGAATTGCAATCTACAAAAATTATAGCAATTGCAAAAAGAAAAATAGGCAGCCTGCCTGTCTTAACATCCTATATGTACCTTGACACACATCAATTTTCTGTCTCATTACAAAATTTGATATTAAAATTTCATACTTAATATTTGATATTAATTTCAACATTAAAATTTATCAAAATGATTAAAAATATCTGATTAGAAAAAGCAGTAAACCCAAAGTGACAACATATCCAGACCGCTATTACATTGTATTGACCATCAAATAGGGAAAGAAAAACTGCTATTAATTTTTGGTATGCCACTTGCTACTGGATTGCAGAACAACAGAAATACCAGTGACAGTGATCTAAAAAGCATTTTGTGTTTTATAACTACAACCAGGAGAACAATAAAGAGATCTCAGATAAGGTTCTAAGTAACAAAAAACATACGAGTGGAACTTTGTCTTTAAACCTGAACAAAAATTCTGCTCCATTTTTAAGAAAGTAGGATCAGAACTTCATGGCCATTTTTCTCAGTAAAAAAACACAATTATTACACCAACTAATCCTCTGTTTTGGAATAGAGCATTGAAACTGCGGGGCCTTTTCAGTGGTGATTCAAGCCCTTCTCGATGCACTGCTGTGTAGATCAACAGTGGAGCACTTTTGTCACAGAGGCAAGCAGGACCCTCTAGAACTTTCTGGGGCTGCAGGTCTTCAGCAAGTTGATGGCTCTGTCACTTCTGTGATGGCAGGAGCAGTACTGGCAAACAGTCTGAGAGTGGGTCAGTAGCAGCTGCCAATCAGAAGCCAGCCTTTTGGACTCCCACTGTATTTTGATACTGAGCTCCTTTCCACAGAAGTCCTAGCACTCCTCACTTTTTGAGACCTTTGACTCATTTTTTTTGTGTATTTTTCTCTGTTGATAAATATGGATGGCTATTGCAGAGATGCAGAGCAGAATAAACATCACAACTGCTATTACACCTGGGAGAGACAAGAATACAAAAACACAAGTCAGGACACAAATGGTGCCTCTTTGCCTAGCTAGAGGCTTTGCTAGCGTCACTGTTTAGTAACTTACATTAAAGTAACCCAATCACCAACTACTATACAATAAGTTGGAAACATTGAAACTCATACATTTGAAGACTAGGTGGTTGTTACACTTATAATATTTGTTACTACAATCTCTGGTTATCACTATGGTAGATATTTTCCAAAAGGTACGATTGCATTTCAACAATTCTTTTAGATTTAAAGCGCATATGCAAGACTCTAAGTCCATGTGGATCCTCCAGCCAACAGGTGAGGAGATTTAAATTATCTTAAAGGTATAGTATACTAACACCATTGTACACTAAATATTATTTTCAGAATAAGTGAGTACATCTTTTTTTTTTCATTCATATATTTGGTATAGGGTCTCCTAAACAGCTTGGAGTTGTAGTGATCCTCCTGATTTCAACCTCCTCACTGCTGGGACCATGGGCATGTGCCACCATGCCCAGATTCAGTTGCCTGCTCAGCACACAGGTCCAGTGCAGCATGTTGAAAGGGGGTGGGAGTTGGAGGAGTGGAGGGGTGGTGGTGTGGATGTATGCAGGTGTGGTGGTAGAGATTATGGGGCTGAGGTTTAGGGGTTACCCCTGGTCCTTGCACTTGCCAAAGCAGGCACTTACTCTGCCAAGCTACCTCACCTGCCAACTGAGTTTATCTTGTTGAATTTCTTTCAAAATAGCTTCTTTTTTCATAGTTGCTGGGACTGGAACCCAGGGCCTTTCAGATGCTAGCTAAGCACTCTAACACTGAGCTACAGGATGTTCTTTTGAAATGTAGCAGTGTAACACATATGTAATCAGTTCTCATTGCCAAATATATTACAGGGATATTTATTAAGTTTATGAGGAGTATGGATTGTAAATGTAAAATACTGATACCAGTACCTAAGGCTGTGATTCTCAAACTCAGATGAACATGAAATCAATAAACAAAGATAACTGAGGAGAAATCCTGGATGCAAGGTTCTCCTAAATGTAGACTTTATTTCAGCCAGAATACTAAAACTTCCAAAGAAAGCTGTTGGTTAAAGCAATCAGATGTGTGAATGAGTGCCAAATCTATGTACAACCAAATGAATATATAGAGAGCTGAGGAGATAGCTCAGAAGAATAAGTGCCTGCCTGGCAAGCACAGGATCCTTAGTTCAATCCCCGGTACTGGAGAAAAAAAAAAAAAAAAAAAAAAAAAAAAAGAATGTATAGAAAGGCAAGCTTTTTCTGTGCACATAATATATTTAGGATAATTCACCAATGTGTTCACTTTTGTCCAGCTGGTGAGCAATGGAAAATGAAAATTGCCTGTAAGCAGATACGTTCTTTCCTCCTTTGCTTCAGGACTGGATACAACTTTATTAGGACAGAAGACAACCCTAGAACTTAGTTTCCCAGCAATATACCCCCGCACTTAGTAAGTCTTGCCAATAATACTTGATGAAAAGCAGTAATATCCCAAAGATAAGATGATTTGTTCTGTTACCAATTTGCCTTTTGCTCCAGCTTATGGAAGGCTAGGTATACTATGCAAACATTTGTGGAAGGCGGGAACCTGTCTGAAAGTGTTGTGCTTTTGTATTGCTATAAAACATCTCCAATAAATGCAGGATTTATTGAGGTTTTAATTTGCTTTAAAATCTAACAGAAAACTAGGAAAGTGTTATTGACAATATTCCTACAGAAAACTGTTCACAAATTTTGTTCATTGGATATGTGTGCATATATATATGTATATATATATATATACATATATATACATATATATATGCACATACATACATATATTCCTTTTTCAGTTTTACAGAAAAATAACTGAGATAGTGATAAAAACATTAACATACAAAAATTATTCAGGATTTTATAATATTTGTGTTGTTTTATTTTGTTGAAGGAAAAAAGTTCACTTTTGTATGTGCAGTTGAGTCTAAACTAAATATTTCAATAATCCATTAATTAGTGAGAAAAAGTGAATGCTATTTTTTACACCAACACGGGGTAAATTATGTTTCAGGGGAGAAAACACACTCTTTTCATCACCAAAAATTGCATTAGGTTGCATTTAATTCTACTTTCCTCTAATTTAAAATAACTAAGAAACATACAGCTTATTAGATTCTTTCTTAAGTACAATTAAAGTATTTCCTTGAATTTCCAAATATCTGTATAAAAATTGTGTAACTGCCTATATCACATTGTATGGAAAGTTATTAGAATATCAATGATGGTCAGAAAATATCATTTCCAAGCTAAGTCAAAGATATTTGATACTCAGAAAGCCAGTGATGATAAGCACAAGTACCTATGTTATAGAGTAATAGTATCACAAAGCTTTTCTGCTGGAGGGTTAAGAATGTAAGTTAACAGACCAAAAATTGGAGAAAAAGAAGAGCTATAAGGAAAGCCAATATTTTGGCCCTAGCCCTTCAAAGTCAATAAGGACCCAGGATATAAGAGAACGTGTGCTGTAATATCCTATAACTCAGAGGTGTCCCAAATTTTCTAGTCAAGGAGATTATGGGACCTCAGAGGAAAGGGATGAATGAACTATAGTGCGTCTAAGGAGAGTCA